>JBBYHL010000019.1:6199210-6216745 GCA_038381835.1 Adansonia madagascariensis | reverse complement strand
TACGTGGAATTGGTGAGGAGGAACAAACGATCAAAGGATATCAAGTTGAAGATTTTAAGGTTCATTTTGATACTTAATTAGTTGGTGTTTGAAGAGGACACAATAAGAATTAAAGAGAGAATAAATAAAATATGATGATTTAGGGTTTTTAGTTTTGAATCACCAGCAAGTTAAGAGTTCATCATTTATCTTATTTTTATTTTTAATTAGTTTTTTTTACTGTATTTAAATGGTATATGTCATCCTATTAACATCAAGTGTGCAGTCTTAAAAACTTCACCAGTAGTATATCAGATAACTTTTTAATCTTATTTCATATATATAATAATTATTTCATATATAGATTGTGGAATAGAAAAAAAAAAAAAAAAACTTTACAAGCAAAGTTACTCAAGTGCCACATGTTCTATTTATTTATTTAAATATACTATACGAGATCCGTGTCACGCAACTTACCTACTTCCAAAAGTTTTTTCTGTCTACCTTGCATGAATAAATTATCTTTCATATCATTTTAGGGTGTTGAACATTAAGGACTAGCAACCATGTGTATCAATTGAGATAAATAACTATATATCCTTAATTGGCACATGGAACCCCTTTAGTTTGGATATGTGTTAACTCTATTTGTAACTCTTTGGTATTGAATCTCAGGAGTCCAATATTATATTCGATTTTATACCCTGAAAATATAGAGTATAACAAAATTAAAATCATTTTTTCCGATTGATCCCTCTTATTCTTGATGAATAAAAGATGTTTATACTCACTATCAATCAATCAGATTATATTACTTTATTAAAAATAAAATTATTCATATATTTTTTAAAATTTTTAATAAAAATAAATTATTTAATTTATTAATAATATTTAAATATATACAATTAATACATTAAATATAAATTCATAATAAAAACCCAGAGTTTTCTGTTTTGTTTTTCGGTGACATCCTGATTCCAAATTATTTATGGTATACGACAAAACGAAGAAAATTGCAGTCAAATTTCGTTTTGTGGGCCAGAATTTAATGCACTTAGTATTTTATACTCACACGTGGGGAAGTCAACAACGACAGTTTTATCACCTTCTTGAACTTGTCTGGATATTAAGCGCTTTCGTTATCAATCATCAATCGTCATCATCGTTAAAATTAAATTTGTGTTATAAAGATAATTACTACATTAATTTCTTTTTGTGACCAATAAGAAGATTGCTATCTACCGATCATCTATAAATAGATAGCCAGAATGCTTGCATCTTCACTTCACTTCTTCGGAGCCTGTAAAAGGCAACTTAAAGAACAAGCAATGGCTTTTGCACTCAAAAATAAGTTTCTCATTTTCATTTTCTTGTTTCCGGGGCTCTGGCATGTGCCATGTCCCGCAGGTTGGATGAAACGATCCTTTCTCAGAAATACAAGCAATGGATGGTTCAGCATGGACGCACCTACGACATGAAAGAAGAGGAGAACATGCGTTTTCAAATATTCAAAAACAACCAGGAATACATTGAAAACTTCAATAACATGGGGAATCGAACTTATAACCTAAGCCTCAATGAGTTTGCTGACTTAACTAATGAAGAATTCCTAGCGAAATTTACTGGATACAAGATAGTTCCTAGCAAAGTTTCATTCAAAACTAATAAAAGCTTTAAATATGAAAATCTGAGTAATGTCCCAGCAAGCATTGACTGGAGGGAGAAAGGGGCTGCCACCCAAATTAAGTCCCAAGGTTCTTGTGGTAAGAAATATATAGCTAATTACTAAAGTATTTAAGTGCCTGGTTATTTTTAAACTTGTTTTTGCTTTGACTATGCAGAAAGCTGCTGGGCATTCTCGGCTGTCGCAGCAGTTGAAGGTGTCGTAAAGATTAAAACTGGTGAGTTGTTGTCACTCTCTGAGCAGCAACTGGTGGATTGCGCCAGGACCAAAGAAACCCAAGGCTGCACTGGTGGTTGGATGGATGATGCTTTTGAATATATTGTAAAAAATGAGGGTCTTGCCAACGAATCAATATACCCATACACGACCAAGGACGGAAAGTGCAGCCTTGAAAAAGCAGCTGTCCGAGCTGCGAAGATCGATGGCTTTGAAGACGTATCTGGCGACTGTGAAGAAGCACTCTTAAAGGCTGTAAGCCAACAACCTGTCTCAGTGAGCCTGGATTGCACAGCAGATGGATTTATGTTTTATTCGGGAGGCGTTTACACAGGACCATGCGGGACCTCTTTAAACCATGCTGTTACCGTTGTTGGGTATGGAACAAGTGAAGATGGGATCAAATACTGGTTAATAAAGAACTCATGGGGCAAATCCTGGGGTGAAAATGGCTACATGAGGATCCAGAGAGATGTTCATTCCAAAGAAGGTCTTTGTGGCATCGCCAAGAACCCTTCCTATCCAGTTGCATGAATATATATATATATATAAGGGTTGCACTTAGCTTCCTAGTTTCCCTATGAATCAGTGCTCGTTGTTCTTGATGTTTCCTATTTATATTTGAGAGGTCTCTCAACTCCTCTCATCTATGAAAATAACGATGTTGTATGCTTGTCGATCATGTAAATTAGCTTTCCCATAAAAAATAAATAAATTGGTATTGTAGTTTGCCAGTTTAATTAATAACTTTCTCCTATAACTACTTATTATTTTGAGTTCTACCGAGCCGATTTATATAAATATATATGTTTTATGAACTTCCTCAAAACAAAACCCGATGATATTAAATATGATTATACATATATAATACAAAAAAATAATTAAAATATGACACCACACCTATGAACTAATGCCACCAAAATATATACTATTGATTATTAATGTATTAAAATTTACATAAATATAAAATACTTTAAACACAATTATAATATGATAAAATATACAGATATAACGAGATACACAAATTATTAGATCTACTCAAAGTAAAGAAAATGAAACATGTGTATTATTTTGGCACCTCATCTTAAGCATAAACCTCATAAAGCCAGAATAATGTTGGATTTTGGCTTTATTTATTTTATAAGCAAAATTGATTCTGGCATTTAATTAATTCAGTTGTGTTCTTCATCTATATATTAAATAGATCGTTTCTATAATATTAATTAGCTATAACTCTAACATATTAAGACACCATGTTAGTATTAGGTCCGCAGTTTAAAGTTAACAAATTCAGCATTATTGATAGGAGGCTTGATCCAAGTATTCTCAAATAAATGAGAATATTAAATGATATGTCACTACCATAATTTATTGAAATCGTAGTAGCTAATTTGCTTGATACGGCAGAGTTTGTATAATAATTTTTTTAATAATAGCACATTAATTTTATTAATTTTGAAAGGCTTAGATTCAAAATCTTAAGAATATTCAAAGTGTATTCTGTGAGAAAAGCAGAAAATTCTTATAAAAGAGTAGGACTGTAACCAGGAAAGCTAGCGTAAGCATCACGAAGCTAGCCACAAGGCACACATATTTTGCGATACTAATACTACATTTTGGGGTAGCACAACTCAGTTCTATAACAAACATGAAACATAGCTTATAACTGAAGTGTCAACGGTGAGCATATTCTTGTTCCTACTTTCATTGGATAAGCGTAACTAAATGCAGTATTTCTATTAGCAATGGATACAAGATGGACTCAAATGGCTTTTTCCGTTCTTCATTTTCCAAAAGAAAACAAAGGGTCACCGCAAAAATTTCATCCACTAACTGACCTCTCAATTTCATTGCAATTATCATACATCCCCCATTCTCAAACATTTATCACAGTTTTGGACAAAAACCAATATGTAGTAGTAGCTAACATCAATTTCAAGGCTTCTTCAAATTTCAATTTCCAAAATTGCTCCATCATGAACTAGCCAGATTGACTGGAACTAACATATACACAAATGTGAAACGAGTTTGATATCGAGGTAACCGAAAAATATTTTAACCGAACATTTTTTTTTGATAGAAAGGAGGCCTTAATCTGTAGGAGAAAGGTAGCAAATGCTGAGATTCAAATCTTTTAAGATCTGCTTGAGCCAACATGTTCCCATCACATCCAAGACTAGAAAAAACATGTAACAAAAAAAGCCTAAAGCATATAAATTTAGCGAGTGAAACATCAAAAGGGACTTCTCATCAAACCAACTAACAATTAGACAGCAGAATTAGTCGACTAGAACCACTAAAATATGGATTTCAATCAATACGTGTTGCACAATTGAACCAACAAAGGAGACATTGACTAAGTTTTGCCTAAATTATCCTTTAAACATCATAAAAGATATCACATTAATGTAACAAAAGATATACAGTTTAGCGCTTCCCACTGTTTGGATTGGATTTGGTGCAAAGGACCTTCCGGCCCTTGGCTCGCCTACGTTTCAATACAGCTCTCCCGCTAGTGGTTCTCATTCTTCGACGGAATCCATGAGTGCGAGCCAAAGATTTCCGAGACCTGTTCCTCTTTGTTTGACAAAGGGCAGCCTTTCCAGCCCTAACCACCAGGCCTCGCCTTTTGTCATTCATTAGCCCATTATTCGAACCAAAATCAATCCCCAAAGATAACCCTACCAGGAAATTTGAGAACCAAACAAAAATTCAGTACCCATTGAAGAAAGCAGTAAATAAAACAAAACAGGAAATTTTGTTACCTGATAAGGAAGAAGGGAAAGAGAGAGAAGATGAGGAAGAAGGGAGAAAGGAGCAGTGAATAAGGGAAAAGCAAGCTTTGGGGTTCATTGCCGCATTAGGAGCGATGGAAATTCTACTTCTTGAACCTGTTAAGAGAGTGAGAGAAGCTGAAGGGATTTGGGTTCTTACGGATTTAGTAGAAAGCCATGGAGGTGATGTTATTACTGATATCGAAGCCATTGTTTTCGGCACACTGTCTCTGTTTCCTACTCTCTTATCCAGATATCTTTCAGAGCCACACTACCTCAAATGGCTAATAGTCGAGATGGACTGCGATGGGTTGGGTTTTTCGATTTGTACGTCTAGCTGAGCCCAATCTGGGGTTTTATTTAGCTTAGACCAATCTAGTCCTAGAAAAGCGTTTAGTTTCCCAAGGGCCTAGACCCAATTCTCGTTGATCCCTACTCACTAAGAATAATGGAGTTCTAAAAATTTTCAATTTATCGAATCTAAAATCTAAATAAACTCATGGATAATGATTTTCGACCTTACAAGTCACAACCCTACATCTCATTAGCTGAATTCACTTCGAAACAATCATGCAGTGAACATTAATTGATGTGGTGTACTTTAAGAAATCGATCATCTTTATTCGTTTATGATCGCACTAGTTAAAGTGATATATATATATATGAAAAAAATTATAATTGATATATTATTTTTTAAATTTTAAAAAAATATATTAAATATAAAAAATTTAAAATAATAAATAAATAATTTTTAATCAACACTTATAAATATTGGTTAAGTGGACCCTTCATTTTTCTTCATATCATAGGGGAAATCTTCTTTGCTTAATATAGATGGGATTACATGGCAGATGGGTCTGCAAGACTGCATTAAAAAAATAAAAATTAAAGATATGGACCATTTTGAGGCGTTTAACAAAGGGCTTACAACTAAAGATAATCTGGGTTGACAGCAGTATCGATCCGACCAAGACCGAGGTCTTCTTCCAGGGTAGTTTCTCCAACCCAAGTAGCTCTTCCGAAGAATACTGCAAACTACTTGCCAGCAACTTTCAATTGCCTATTTTCTCCTCAAGAAAATGCTTCATGATAACTGATTATAAATATTAATCATGTTTAAAATTTTTTATACATATTTATATAGACATGTTAATCGTGATTATACACCATTATACATATTAACTGACAATTTATTTATTCGTATTATATTTTTATATTTTATTATATCATAATCGTGTTTTAAAATTTTTATATTTTTATCAATTTTAATATGTTTAAATATATAGATATTGAGAATATATTTTTGTTGTGTTGTGTTTTTTTAATTCATGTGTGTCATTCGTATAATCGTGTCAAATATTACCAAGTGATCAAGCTCAATCGAGTTTGAAGTCGAACATAACTTATTTGTTTACTAGATAAACGAATACAAAGTCTAATCCGATGAACTTAAATATTTCAATTTTTATCTCAAATCATGCTCGAGCTTAAACGTGAAACTGGATTAAGCTCGAATTGAGTTGCAAACCTGAAATTTCAAGTCGAACTTAAGTTTCTTATGACTTGAACTTGACTCCATTACAACCTAGCTCTATAAACCCAGCAGGTACTACTCCAGCTGTTGCTAATGTGAACCAGGAAACCAGTTTATTTGGTTGATATTACAACTGTGAACGAGGAAACCAGTTTATTTGCTTGATATTACAACGCTCTCTCAGTTGAGAAAAGATGCACATCCCTCAACCTATAGTGAAGAGCATTCAGGCAATGACTACAGCCTACTGGTGCCTCCCTGGCTTGCCTGACACCTGGAACCAGCTTCTATATAAACAGGCAGCATAGAACAGTCTATTATTATGAGGAATGTGGAGGGCAAATATCAATTGTAAAGTGAATGATTTTTTAAACCAAAAATAATTGCTTAAAAAAAAAAAAAAACACTAGGACAGATTTTAATCTTTGAACAATCTTGACCCTTGTTGGACAATCATATCAAATTCATAGGTTAGGTTTTTGAAGAAATAAGGTAATTTTCCACCATGCTTTATGTATCTCCTTACCTGCAGAAGCTCTGTCTCCATCACCCTGGTGAACAATAGTCTCACAATTAAAGAGCACTCCATTATTAATTAGGAAAACAACAATCTCTGGCAAATAAAGACTTGAGGGAAGTTATGTTGAGCAGTAAATTATAATTGTCTGAAAGATCAGTTGTTAAAACAAAAATTGTACTTGTTCTTCTGGGGAAATTTGGACGCTCGAAAAAATCACCAATGTCGAATAAAAAAAACACATTGCATAGGATGAGGCAGCAGGATTCAAAGATGGCGGTTATACAAATAATCTCTGCAAAAAGTATCCCAACTTTCATTTTTGGGATAGGTGCTTGAAACCATGATCCAAGTACTACAACATATACCAGTTACGGCCATTCAAATCAACGTATATCAACTCGTCTACGGTTCAGATCTAATTTAATAAAATGCAAGACATTTATTTGATATAATTGGGTCGGATTTTGTCTATCAGAATGACCAAAAGCAGCCACGTTTCAATCAAAATGGTGCGGGCAACAAGAATTATATACAAATTAAAATTTTCTACAAATAGGAATTAAGCAAGACAACATGTGAAGCAAATTAAACATATACCACAGCCTATTACTTTAAAAAAGCCCTTGGAATAAACAAGGGTGGATTTTGCGAAGTGAAGACTGAAAACTAACCTTAAAAGAAACTTTCAAGAAGGCAATGGGTATTAAAACTAGTAGCCAACGTAAACCGCAGCATTGACTATGTAACAATCATCATTTTTATCTCCCATTTCTTCTACATGCACACCACTTGAGCATATTAGTCCTCCATCCACAACTTCAACATCCAAGATTTTTCCACTGCAATCGATCCGAAAATCAAGAATAAACTAACAAGAGAGACATTTAAGAGTTTTATAAATATTGCACGCGCACATATAGACATGCAAGGTTACTCTATTAATACGTCACAGGATAGAAGTATCTAGCAAAAAACACTAGTAGTTTGTAACTGATTTGTTTTACATTGACACTCTTATTTAGTTCCCACCATTTGTCAAATGTTAATTTTCAAACTCAAAGAGGCGCAGTAATGTAACAAATGATGAGATACTGTAGTAGAATTGAAGAAGAGCAATAAGCAGGACAAATAGAATAAATGCTATCGAGAAAAGAAGCGATTTGATATTTGTGATGGAGGAACAAGATCCATTGAGAAAGGCATGGTTATATTGACAGTATCAGTTAGAAGATGAGAGAGGTTTGGAGATGAGTTAAATTTCAGACAGAGCAAGTGATAGAATTCAGTCACTGAGCTCATCGGATGACAAGGGTTCTACTTAACTTCATTCTTGCAAATATATTACTCAGAATTTGGTAAGAATATACTGCAACGGATTTCTTCATCCATTAACAAGCATAGATGCTCTATATGTTAAAAGCTAATAAATCAGTTAACAAGATTAAACAAGGATAAGTGCTTAAACCAGAACAGGCAATTTCTGAAGGCTAACCATGACGTTACAAAGATCTCCCAACCCCCACCGCAGCCCTTTCCTTTTGTTTGAAGAAAACATGGTTCAGGATACTCACTAAGGAAAAACAGACTTAACCCTCTCAATATCCAACGACTGCTGAAGGGAATGAGGAACTCCTAACTTGATCAGTAGTTTCATTTGCTCAAACGTGACCCCAGGTATGGATCCTGCACGAATTTGATCTTATTATATCTAATAATGAAACAACTTCACAAGAGAGTTCTTAAATACTGCACGATACCCAGAACTATTTATATCATACAAGTTAAAACATGGAGAAAATCTCTATCAATAAGCTTGGAATTTAAGAAGTAGATATTTTTGGCCATTGTTGGTCTCATGAGTTTAAAGCACACTAAAGAAAAACAGCATAAATCTAAAATCTTTAAAAGCTAAATTGCAATTCCATATGAAGCAAACAAATACCTCTCCTAAATGCAGGAATTGAATTAGAAGAAATAGCATCCCTGCATGCCCTCATTGCTGCCGATGTAATATCTTGCCTGCTTCCATGCAATAATTCATAAAACAACATAAACAAATATGCATTAATCGGATTAATTTTAACCAAACAAGCAAAAAAAAAGGTTTTTTTTTTTAATATACATAATACAGGGAACCCAGGAGAGCGAAGAAGACAAACCCATGTTGATCATAACCAACACCCATCTCCACAAAAAGGAGTTTCATGGTTTGGTTTGAGGTGTTGCCAGAAGAACTTGCGGCTGCACTTTGATCTGTTTCCATGGGTGCCGTAGCTCTGATGAGGCGTTGAAATCGAGGATGATGAGGAAGCTGGATGATGGAGGAGGAAAGTGGAGACTCTAATGAAACCGAAGCGTATGTTCTGCGAGTGGACAGAGATCCAATGGAAGTAAAGAATGACAACTTTGAAACTAAGCAGACAAAGACACTCATCTCGTCTCTGACTCTGCCCCAAAACAAGAAAACTAGGAAATTTTAAGTAAATTCGTCAAAATTTCCCCGTCATATTTCCTGTACTTTGAACCATTTGCATAAAATTTTTTGTACTAACATTTATATCTTTTTGTGATTTTATTTCATTTATCATAAAATAATATTATTAGATTTTTTAGATAAATGATTATTATATTTTTTATTTTTTTATTTTTATTTTTTCTTCTCCCTCTTTTTTCTCTACAAATCCAAATCTTATTCTCCAATTTTTTTTAATTTATCAAAATTTCCTTTTTTTCCTTTTATTTTTTTATTTTTTTCTTTAATTTCAATAAATTCACATGAGGTTTGAGAATTAAGAATTGAGATATAAAAAATAAAAAATTTATTTAGTTTTTTATAAAAAAAATTATAGGGATATCTTCGCCTGCAAATTTAGTACTTCACTTCATTCAAATAATGGGTTCTTTCTTTGAATTTGTTATGATACAATAAGTTTTTTTATTGTAATAGTATTTAAAAAAATGGATAACAACAGAATTAGCAGACGATCAGCAATTTTTCACTTATTCTATTTCTATGTTTTTATCTGAGAATTTCGTGTATTTTTATTTTATTCCATGGAAAAACCAAGATAAGAAAATTAGCATGACTCCTTTCTCCCCGACGCGTCTATTAGGTCTTCTTTCAGGGTTGCTTTATTTTATTTTTATTTTTTTACTTTTCTATGTTTTTTTCTGTTAAAAAGGGTATATGAGATTTCTCTCTTAAAGAACTTCGAATTAGTCTATTTCTCTAACATTAGGGATTAATTAAATTAGGTTTTGGTTTTTATGTAAATAAAGTCTTTTTAGATAATTTTGTTCTTCAATTTAGATTTCTCTCTTGATAATTTTGATAATTTCTCTCTCTTGAAGATACTGTAGTAATTTGTTGTAGGGGTTCGATCTAGTAATAAGAAGGGAAATTTATTTTTTCTTTTTTTGGAAGTCAATGGTTTTTTTTTTTGTTTACAAATGAAGATATAAATGTGAGTTCTTTACAAAACTTGAATAATTTTTTTCGATTAAGTATTGAAATTAAATGAGATTTGAAATTTTGGATGATGTGTTGTTTTAATTTTGGATTTAATTGAATTGGGTTTTGGTTATTTATTGAAATTATGAAGTTTAAATTTTTTTAGGTTTAGGGTTTCATCAAGAAGAACATGAAAAGGAGGTATTTTGTATAAAATTATCAGCTAGGGTTAAATCTAACGGTATTGCTTTCTTTTATTATAACTGTGAAAACACAAGAGATTAAGTGTTAGAAAAAAAAAACGAAGAAAGTTAAATGTCATATGAATTAAAGCACAAGGATGAAAGCATAGAATTTTCCTTCATTTTATTATCTTATTTTAGTTACTACAACTTTTTTGCCCAAAATTGTAACAGCTTGTTTGGTTTGCTCCAATAGACATTATATTATAGTCATATACCAGCACACTACAGTACTGTAATTGTTTTGTTCACAAAATAACTATTCTGTGAAATAGTCTATTATGATCTTATTCTGTAAAATCACTGAATAGTCATTCCGAGCCCCCTATTGAATGACTATTTTAGCCTTATACGAAATAAGAAATTGCTTTAGAGGATTCGAATTCCCTATAAATGAAACTCGAATCTCATACTGTTCTATTTCATTGAATCAAATTATTGCATATAACTATTCCATACCATTTATGCTCTATTCTATTCTCACATAATAACTATTTTATTATGACTTTATTCTATTTTAATGAACCAAATGTAATATAAATGTGATAAAGTAGATGAACAATTTCGTGTTTTCTTTCATTTTCACAACATCTTTCGACATTGAGCCAGGCCCATTCATTTCTTATCAGACTGAAGTGGTACACTTAAACCAAGCCCAGCCTTTATTACTGAAGATTTGGTTTTGAAAACCCCATCTATTATTCATGTCCAAAATCCAAAATCAATTTTACTTGAAATTTTAGCCCTCAACCCCAAAAAGGAAGAGAAAAAAAATCCTCCGACCTGTTTTATTTCAAACTTTATATTATATTAATTTTTTATAATATTAAACTTAATATGTGTGACAAAATCTTGTAAAAATAAAAAAAATATTAATTAGAATATATAAAAAAATATTATAAAATTAGAAAAAGAGTATTAGGGGTGGGGTAGGACATATTTTATTTAAAAACACCTTGACATGATTCCAAAACTTATAATAAAAAAAATGATTGCCTAGCCCTGAATTTGATTTTAGATAGACTTATCTTTATAGGATAGAGTTGGATCAAAATCTAATAAGTTCGGATTATTTTGTCAACCTTCGATGTTTTATCCTGCTAAAATGTTTCGAAATTAGATAATTTCAAAAGAACATACATGAAACCGAGAAAAAGGATGAGAATTCAAAGACTCAGCTCAGCTTGCTTGAAATTTCTACAAAATTTAGCCATCGAAACAGTCCTTAACACCGTATCTCCTGGTTTTGGCTAAGGCAAGGTGCCAAAATCCCCAAATACAAAAAGATCCCAGAGAGAATTATGAAAGATAAACAGTGAAATGCCAATTTCGGACAAGGGAGATTGGCTGGAGTGGGATTGCACTTTCTGCAACCAACTCAAAGTGAATGACCCCATTAACTAGTTGGCCTTAACCAAAAGAATTTATGTTTAGATTGATCTTTCAAGTTTCCATTTATATAGCTTTTAAGTTTTACCTAATTTTTAAGATTCCCCAACGTATTATTAATCACTTTCACATGCTAAAACGCTATTAGCTCAGCACAAAG
Organism: Adansonia madagascariensis; assembly: GCA_038381835.1. NCBI lineage: Eukaryota > Viridiplantae > Streptophyta > Magnoliopsida > Malvales > Malvaceae > Adansonia > Adansonia madagascariensis. The sequence goes on along the minus strand of JBBYHL010000019.1, from coordinate 6,204,796 downwards.
TTAAAAATGGTTGGTGCACCGTAACTTTCCGAAGTTTCTTCCAAAAGCAAAGTTGCTGGCCACAGAGAAGATTAAAGGTCCCCCCCCCCCCCCCCACTTTGCGTTAACATCGGCAAGAAGTTGGATCTTAAATTTCTAATTTCGATGGAAACTATGTTTAGTAATCTAACTCGTTTAGTATAGACATAACTAACTGATAGCCTTTATAAAGATTGTATTTTGGTTGAATTTAGTCATAAATTACTGGTTTCAAGATCTTTTGCGTTGAAGCTGTATAGCAGCAACAAGGGTTTCGACTAGTTTGGTAATGGAAGGAGCTCCATTTCTTTGCCAATTTGAGTTAAGATACTTATGATTGAGCATTTTGACAGTAGAATGCTAAACGCATTACTTAGATGTGGGAACTGTACGTCTGCAAGGGCACCTTTAAAATTGCTTAAAAGAAAATTGAGTTTGAAAATAAACATATTGCCAAAAAACAGGCAGCCACAAGCACTCTTTCAATATATTTCGTAAGGGGAAAGCTGATTCGCGAAGTCTTAAACTGTTTTTACAACTGTTGATGTCTTCTGGGTTCTTAAGATTTAGGTTTGATGAAGGCTAGGAAATGTGTTGCACATCAAAATCTGCCAACAAGGAGCAAACAATTAAAGAGGCATCATGTTAGGATTTCGAAACGGGTTTGGTACTTGAATCAACAAATATTTAAGAAAGGGATAAGATTAAGCAAAGGTGCTTGAGACCAGAGATTATACTTGCTTGATAGCCCTTGACTGGCCAATAAGTCCAACCTAATATAGTCAGATGTTGGTTCCCCTTCAAACCATATTATGACTCCTTGGTGTTGAATCTTTTGTGCTTAGTCCTATATTAGACCTTGAGCCGAGGAAGGGTGTTGGGTATAGTAACAACAATAACTACCTGACTCAACGCACAATCAACTCTTTACAATAGCTGGGTTTAGATAACACAAATAAAAAACCTCTTACATCCAACAAAGATGTAAAAGCCGGATTATATGATCCAGTAATTCCAGTTTCAATCGGGCTTCAGAGTAAGAGCTGGCACTGTCGGCATTACACTTGGCTCTAAAATGAGACAAGGGGCAGAAGAAATTTTAATGGCGACATTTTGCATCAGTTGTGCACGGGAATAAATTGAATCATTGGATAAATAGCAACTGGGCATTGTATTCACAAACATGATATGTTTTCTATCTTTACAACAAAAACTGGGATCTGATTCTGAAGCAGAGTTCGCTACAGAGATTTTTAGCCAGACGTCAGCCTGCAAATAAATTTTTATTGTTGGTTTTGGCATTGAACATGGCACGATCTGGCTTTGTCTCTAAGCTCTTGGAAAGCCCTCATTGTTTCAACATCAAATCCTCCAGCAAACTGTGTCAAATAAAACAAAATGTGTTAGCACTTTCTCGTTGCCGACAATGCAAAAATTAAAGAGTGTTTTTGGGTCCAAACTTGTACAAAATGAATAATGAGAAATGTTAACCTGATGTACACGGAATGCAAATCTAACTCCTTGAATTATCAGATCCTTTTCTTCAGGCCCACCCCCAACAGCTTCGAGCTCGGCAGATACTCGTCTCATGTACTTCATTGCTAATTTAACTGACGCTAGCTTGATCTGCAACACAATTTATTAGGCATATTAATGAGTTTAACAAACAACAACGACTGCAGCAATTGGAATTCAGCAACTAGCAAGGGAAAGGTCTAACTAACAAAGCCAAGTGAATAAGAGCTCAATAAGTCTTTTACTTGGACTCGAGTGTGAGTGTTGGATATGATTATATGTTTGACATAGGTGTACTCAAATTTTTTTTCAAAATTTTTACGTATTTGGAAGGTTTTGAAGGATCATATCTCCATACTCATGTCCGGATATGCATCAAGCATGAAAATCAGATACAGGTGCTTCAAGAAAAGTAAGATTTGAAACAACATATAAATAAGGTCATAGAACTTTCATGTTTGTTTTAGATGCTGTAAAGAAGGCATTATCCAAGCAATAATGACTCTTACAATATGCAGTGCATATCCAGTCACAAGATTAAGAATCCTATTTTCTTATTTTTCCCGGTGAATTCGACTTAGAAATCAAACAAGCCAATGTGTTTAAATATCTGGAGTTCACTTGTAGGCAAGGCATGCACGCATGCGCATTGAAAAATGAAGAGTAAAATCTAACCTTCTTTTTGTCACCTAGCGAATACTACATAAAATTAAATAACACATACCGATCAGAGTCTAAACAATAGATTTTGCCATTCCGAGATCCAAAAGCAAAAGATTAATTAAAAGAATTACCTAAAATCTATAACCAAACTGACTAATGGAATTTAAGAATAGTGGGTGTTGTACTATGTTACTTGAATTCAAGCGTCGGAAAAATTAATTGACTAATGTTTGATGAATTATTATCTTATACGCATGTTTGATATACGTCAAACACAATTGTCGAAAAAATTAAATTACCTGGCACACAATTCCAGTTTCAAGCATCCAATCCATGGGAATTTGGAATCCTTTGAATCTCATTGTAGCAGATTCTCTCATTCGGGAGAGGTTGTAAATACCATGCTCTAGCCTGCAGCCATTGTCACCGTCATTAAAAACTGAATGAGAACAAATCGATAAAATTATTAAAAAAATATAAAAAGTTTATTGATAAATAAAGTATTATATATACTTTTCAAGTAGAGTCTGCATCTTCTTGAGAGCCGGAGCGCAAGGTTGCCGGGCTTCATCTCGAAACGATGAAGCCTCGGATTCTAGTTTCTTGAGATCACAATAGCCAAACGCGGCCTCGCGCAATGCATCGGCTTTCTGCTCCGGCCAATCAAAATGTTTTAGCACGGCTCTTTCATCCACCTAAATCAACCACAAAGAACACTAATTATCAAAACAAAAATACCCAAAAGCATATGTTATCCAGACTCGGTAACAAATGTCAGATATGAATATTTTTCATATATTTAAAGGTTTATATTCTAAGTACTTAAAAAAAAAACGAAAAGTACGTAGAACATAAGAAATCAAATGCAAAAGAAAGGAAATTACCAAGTAGGAGAGCTCATCGTCCAGCCATTTAACAAAAGACACAACATCCTCAATATCTGTAAATGCTGCATTCTCAACTTCTTTGATCAAAAACCTTATGAAGTCTCCTTGTGTTTCTACATCTGTTTTTATCTGTTAGCAAAATGAAATTCGAATAATCACTACATAATCAGAATTTGATGTGTACCCGAAGCTAAGGACAATGATCCCAAAATTGTACCATATTGTTTGAAATTCAAACTAGTTTAAATTCCAAAACTCAAAATTACAACATAAATTCATCAAAATTACAAGTTAAAAAAAATTCTAAAATTCCTACATCGAATCTAAATGCTGTCTTATCTAAGCGGAAAAGAACCAAACAAAAGCAATTAAGTCGGGGACGACAAGTCACTTGTCACTACGCTGTCACAGTGGCATATATCGTAAGTAAAACCACAATCGGGACCTCGAAACTTACCGCGAGCAAATGAGCTGACCGATTCTCAATCTCCCCTATCATATCCCTTGAATTGGCGGTTGCCGGTAAAACCTCTGGCACGCTACAGCCGCCGGCCTCTCTTTTCGAGTCACGACGCATAAGCGAGTGATAGAATTCCACAACCTCCGGAACTCTCCTCACTTTTGCCGCGACTGCCCTCGTCCCCTTCAGAGGCGGCGGTGGAGGTGGCGGCGCAATAGCTTTTATAGGCGGTGGGGGTGGAGGAGGAGGCGCGACTTGCTTGACTGCTGCCACTGCTGCCTGAGGCGGCGGCGGAGGTGGGGGTGAAGAAATTTGCTTATCTGCGGAATCAGAGGAGCTATTAGATGACGTGGATGACGTTGAAGATGATGATGAAGGTCGCGGCGGTGGTTTTGGAATCCTGGGAACACGAGATCTGACGTTAACAATAGTCGACGCAACGACTTCATCCGAGTTACTTCTTGAGTGTCTGGGTCTCTCAGTTTCTATTTCCTCTCTTTTAAGCTCGAAGCTCTCAACTTTCTCATTATTCAAAGCACTAAAAACAACGGCGTTCGTACATTTATTATTATTATTATTATTTCTCTTCAAATTCTTAATCAGGTTTGACTTCACACTAACTTCCACTAACCCTTGAAACTGCTGCGAAGAAGAAATTAACTCGTCGCTTTCCGCCGTAATCTCCGCCTTACTATTACGATCAGAATATGAAGACACCGTTTTCTTCAGCTCCGCTATCTCTTCCTCCATTTCTCTCACTTTCTTCTCGCTCATGTCCCTTTCTTCTTCAACCTTTCCCTTCATTTCCTCTACCTCTGTTTTCAACATCTCGTTTTCGTTTCTCAAGTTCTCAATCTCCTCCCAAGCTCGTTCAAGCTCTGCATTTTTAACAACGATCTCGTTTTCCAGCACGGGAACAATCGCAACAGTTTCTTTTAAAAGCTTCTGCTCTAGAAGCTCTGTTTTGAGCCTGGACTCTCGTTCCCTTAACTCTTCAACCAACCGGAGGAGTTCGGTGACATCAGGCGGACGAGGCTGGACTTGAGCTGAGGATCGTGGGAAGTAAACACCAAATGAACGTGCAAAAACAGCTTTTTGGGAAGTGGTGTTCTTGTTACCTGAGCTCGGAGAAGGCAATGGCGGTTTAGATGGAGTGTCATGCTTTGGGTTTGAAGGTGACTTTTGCAAACCCATTGCCAATCTTACCTTACCAGCCACCATGATAACGTCTGTTTTTGCTTCCTCTCACTCTTCCTCTGGTTTTTAGGGTCCTCTAATATGTGATCTGTAAGAAAGGGAAGGATACCACAAAAAAAAAAAAAAAAAAGTCCTTGTCTGTTTGTGTTTTCAGACAATGAGGTCTTAAACTTGGGAATTTGTGAAAATTTGAGTGAATTTCTGAAAATTTAGGTAATAGAAAACCCCCAAAAAAAAAAGTAACGTTAAAACGAACAAGACTTGACACCTGAGCGTATGAGGGAGGGAAACAAGTCTAAATTAAAGAACAAAAAAAACAAAAGGAAACAAAAGAAATTAAAGGTTCAAATACGGAGGAACGGTCTTCTTTTCTGGGATCCAGTTTGAAAAAAAAACAATTTTTTAAAAAGAATTATTTAATTATTATTTTTAAATTTTTTTTTAATTTAATATATTTCTTTTAAATATTATATGAATTAATATTTATTTAATAATTCAAATACATTAAAAATAAAGAAAAATAAGTAAAAAAAAAAAACTCATAATAGCGTTTAAGACATAGGACAATGTAACAACCAAAAAAGTGTCCGTATCTAAACAGTGTTTGGTCCTTTTCATCCGTCTACTTGTAATTTACTGATTTTTAGTGTCTTTTTTGAATTGAAAGTAAAACTCGATGGATATTAATTCTACTCGCACTTTGAAGGGCGTGGGTCATACTTAAGAAGTTTGTAAATGTTTTTTTATGACCAGAATCGAGTGCGTGTCGGGCAGAAGCTCGTGAAAAGGTTCGGGGTGAAATGAACTAAACATGGGGCGGGGGTTCGTTTAGGGTGATAACGAGAG
>JBBYHL010000019.1:6159309-6170599 GCA_038381835.1 Adansonia madagascariensis | reverse complement strand
AGGAAATTTGAAAAATGGATGCGTTGCCGTAAGCCACTTTCACTTGAAGTGGAAGCAGTCTTCAATATTTTTTCTGGTTGTGGATGTGATGATAGGCAATAGTTCATCCAAAGCTCCAACAGAAAGTACGCTTTCAATAGATTTAAGCACGTCACTGAGTCTGACATTAGAATCAATGGTTGTTGCTTGAGAGTTGGAAGTAAGATAATCAGTTGAGCCTGAGTTTTCTGGAGAGCCTTCCTGGAAACCCTTTGCTTCCGGTACTTCTTCGCTTTCCAGGGGAGCCATTTGATGATACTGATCAGCAGGTGCAGCAGGTAACTGATCTATTATCATGTCTTGACCTTGTAAGTACCGACGAGATATTGAAGGGGAACAGCTAGAACTGCTATCACAGTTTCTTCCTCCTATTTCTTGAGGAACCTTGCTTTTCCGCCGGACTCGGCATAGAACCCAATCATCCAACTAAAAGGGGAAGAAACAGAATAGAAACTGAAGTTAAGATCTTTCTTTGTTACTCTGATTTCTCATTTTTTTGAGGCATCCGTGTCTGACACATTATTAGATATGGGAGCAGAGATACAATCTTCCAAATATATAAAAAGAACTTAAAAAATACAGAGCCTACTCATATTGGATACACACCCATATTTGACACTCCCCAGTTCAAATCATATATTAAGACTCAATTAGAAGTTTGAGATGGTGTCATAATTCGGAGAAAAGTTAAGTCCTTTTTTTTTAATGGTTTCTATGGATTCAACTGTGCAAAAGCTAAGTCTGTTGCCGTATCCTGGAAGAACAATTGCAGACCCTCTGGCTGGCCATTAAGCTTTTGTGAATTAATGAAGTGATTTTAAGAAATTGATTCGGATTTTGGAGTTTATGGCTAATCCATAAATCCCTGTTTGCATGGCGAAGAAAGTAATAACTTACTCGCATCGATCCTTTAGGCCTCCAAGATGAAGAATAATCATCGAGAAGCCTGTACTCAATCATCATCCAATCGGATTTTACACCTTTAGGAGGACGCCCGATGTAAAAATCAAGAGATTTCTTCATTCCAAGACATTGTGATCCAACAGACGTGATGATTGGTTTATCAGTCCCGGTGGCTTTCCAGTAGCCAGATGCAGCTGCTCGGTTCGGACGTCTTCCATTCGGATACTTCTTTTCTCTCGGACTAAAGAAAAACCACTCATTCTCCCCAAAATAAGCCTTATCTGCAAAATATTAGGAAAAAAACAAAACATTAAACAAAGTAAATGCCACAGATGAACCTGCAGGTTAGCACGATTGGTTTATGTAGCCACCCTTGAAAAGGTGACATTCATTAGGTCTGGAATTCGAATCCCAACCTCTGCAGCCTCTTTCCCCATTCCAAATTTGTGACCTCCATCGTATCCAAAAAAGAAAAAGAGAGTAAATACGACATATGAATGTAAGATATCATATCAAATGACAAGCAAAGGAGTACCAGGAAGCTCCCAGGGATTGAACTTGTAGATATTGACATCAGCTATTATTGAGATTAGATGACTTGAATAAGGCGAAACCTTTTGCTTTAGATAATGGATGATAAGCTCTTCATCCGTAGGATGGAATCTGAACCCTGGTGGGAGGCTAGCAGTAGCACTAGACCAGTTCATTCCATACATTTGGTGGGGACAGGGCGGCGAGGGGGAAGGAAGAAATTGCAAATCACTATCTTGGTATTTATACTAGAATTTTTACATGAACGTAGAGAAGAAAATAGATAAGTTTGTGCAGATATTGGATCGACCACCACACATATAATAATCACAAAATAGTTGGATTCCGGATCTGTTGTTTTGTATTTGTTTGACATGCATGGTTACTACTCTTTCATGCAGCTGAAAAGGACTTGCTTCAATTCCATCTCCCGGAAAAAACCTTGATGCAACTTTAGTCACGAATTGCATGGTGCTGCTGTCTAAGTTGCTTGCCGGTGCAATTTGATTCTAGGGAGTTTGTAACATCAAATATAAACTTGAACAACAGGTTCAATTTCAAACGTATTAGGCTATGTTAAGCTTAGAGGATTTGCTGCGTGAAATATACATTGTTTAAGGAATTATTTTATCTAATTAAGATGTTCTAATTATCACATAATAGATCTTAGATTTTACGCTTACAAACTCTGTTGGTAACATCCTCGTGCTTTTTGGTTGCAACTATTAAAGGAATGGTTTTTGGATCTACTTTAGTTCTTGTCATAACTTTCAGTCAACATGTTACATGTTTCGAGACCAAAGTACTGTTGCATAGGCCTGTCCCTGTCATTACTGAACATAAAAAATAATAATAATAAACCAGCACTTGAAGGTACAATTCTATATGAAATCCCCCTTTTTTTGCCAACGCAGGGTTTTATTTTGATAGATATAGCTTTAACGTAATGGACTGATGATATGTATCATTGTTTTGGGGAAACAACGAGAAAACAAAAGTCCGGTTTCAGCTTTATCTTCCTTAAAGTTACTCTTGCGGTTAAAGATTGGAGTTTCTGCTAACAGGACTTCCAATAATTTCCTTGTTATTCTCACGTCAGATACAGCCATAAAAGCATATGGCAGCGAATATCCTCTACAATTACTTGTGATGCGAGCTATTCTCTGTCAGTGAAAATGACCTAATCATAGAATCGGAATTTAATCAAGTTGGCTCTTACAACCACTCTTAACATATAGCATATAATAAGTCTGAAATTTAAATTTTAACATTTGCGATCACTTGCCTGATTTGAATCTGGTTCTGACAGTAAGAAAGCAACAAAGCCCTTACAGAATAGTCCATGAACTTATTGCGTGGCAATGGCATTGCATGCATTTAATTATTTAAATACTCAAAGTCAATGGATGTCAGCATCCATGCATGACCCTTACAAGCTGACATAGAAGCATCTTTCCCTTTGTAAAGATACTCATTCAATTTATAAGATATTATCTATTTTAATTTAAAAATCTCATAATTTTATAAGACTTCACAGATGTAAGTTCTAAGTTTCTGCATATATATATATATATATATATATTGTAATGGATCCTTATAATCTCCCAGCATAGAATTGGTGCTTTACACCCTTAACCATGAGGAAAGATTTGATACAAATTTGGAAATTAAGTCGAAAAAAGAGAAGCCTCTACTAGTTTCGTTTTTATTGCTTCATGATACATGATTATCAAGAAATATCAGGAACTTTAAGACAGAACTGGCTACATCAACTTTCATACATGATTAATTACATGTCTGGGAGTGGCAAAAGACAGAGAGGCAATATTGGAGTTGATTCCAAGATAAGAAATTACCTCAAGAATTACTCTTACAGTAGTTAAGGAAACAGACTTTGTATTTATCAAATACCTCCACGACCCTTTGAATCTTTTTGAGGGCACATTCGAATGACACTTGTCCTCGACAGACTATAAGCCCCTGCAATACCTTAGACAATCTCTTTTAGCCATCAAAGATGTCTTTAATGTATCTTTACTTCTTTTGGGCTTTAATATAAATTTATATTGTTTTGATTTTTTTTTTAAATATTTATATAACAGTCATATTTGATGTATATCAGAATATAGATATAAGAATACGATTTTTTAAATAAAAAAATCTTTTAAAAATATAAAAATTAAAAAAAATGAATATATTCGTATTAAATATGGTATGATATAATTATATAAAAATCAATGAGATTCATATAATTCAAACCTATTTCTAATAATATATGTAAGCTGTTGACAAAACTTCATTGCAGTGCCTCTGCCAAAATATTGGAGTTTTATAAACTATAAATCATTGTCATCTTCTTTTGACCTTAGCAAAATCCACTTCGAACTTATTCCCAGAATTGTCTTTCCCTGCCTCACAAATATTAAGAGTGAAGACAAAAATCCGAATCCTTGGCCAGCAATGGGACATTATCATATATATTCTTTCAATTGGCTTTGTTTGCCGATATAGAAATGAGCCAATAACATTAACAGCCTTCTCAATTCTAAATCATTGATCAAAAGAAAATAGAACAAAAGACAAAAAAAAGTAGTAATGCCATTTAATCAGACAATGACGTAATTTGTGGATTGGTTTCGGTTTAAAATAATTGAAGTACTAGCATTCTACCCCAAATGAATGATTGCAGAAGCTAACGTAAAAGGTCTTGACCTCGAATGTAGTTCATTGTTCAAGTCGATTTCGAACTCAATTTAAGGATCAACTTGTTTTTGATGCATATTTTCCCTCAAATCTTAATTCATCTTATTTGGACTTTTTATTTTTCTTAAAGCATTCGACATTCGTGTCAAACATATATCTAAATTTAAGTAAAAGAATATGATCCTTGAATACTTTAAAAAAATTTTAAACAAAAATTAAATTCACCCATATTGGATATAGAAATTAACTATCAAAGTGATCATTTTGTTGAAGCATTGAAAGCAACCCAATTACTTGCATCACAAGCAAGCCGGTTTTTTTGCAAGAATTATACTCCAAAACATCAACAAGACGCCATTTTTTTCCCTTCCTTCTCCAAATATAAATTATCTCATACGCATTGGCAGAGATCCAAAACTGCTGATACATTTCCACAGGAAAAACTAGTGAAAGAGACAAAGAACCTTAGTTTAAGTAACTAATCGACAAGAAACGTGTTTTTTTCTTTTTTTTTTGGCCGCTTAATGAACCAACTATCAAATTCCTAGGTGGCTCCGAATTATTGTTAGAAGATACTTGCTTATTCTTAATGCTATGAAAGTCGTGTGGGATCTAACATATTAAGGTTAATCCTTTCCAAAATAGTTAAAAAAAAAATTCTCAACTCCCAAAGTGAAGATTCAACAATAATTTTCTTGAAGGTTCTAAAAGACTTTGACCTTTTTTTCTCCTGTTTATTGAAGGATCTTGCTCTTCCACCATGCCAAACTTCATGGTAGAACCGTTAGGAGTGAGCATTAATTAGTTTGATGGATTTTTAGTTGATACAGTTTTGAAATTATTCGGTTAATTCAATTTGATTTATTTAATTAGTTTGATTGATTATCAATTTTTAAAATCAATAATCGAATAGACTAAACAAATTAACTTTTTTTAACTTTATTTTTTAATTATACTTTTGTATATAACATAAATAAAGTATATTTATCTAATAATTTAAAATTATATAATATAATATATCATTTATATTATAAAATATATAATATACAATAATATAAATAATTTATATTTTAAATAGTTAAAACCAATTAAATCGACTGACTTAAGTCACTTTTGATTTTTTTCGTAAAGCAATTTAATTTAATCAATTTCTCAAATTTATTCACTTTATTTCATTTTTAAAACTGACCTGACTAAACCAATTGAATACTTTCACCCCTAATACCCATTATCCAAGCCATTTTCTTTGAAGGAGGGAGCAGGGGTTATTTGATCTCACTAAGATGATAATAACTAAAAAAAAAAAAAAAACTGGTAATATGACACTGTTATTAGCTAAATAGATTAAGACAATAACGATATAAAAAACTATATAGGAAAACGTGAGTAGTATAGGGCAATATCAGGTCCTGTGTTTTTTTTTATCGTAGAACTCTTTTCATAATTTTATAAAATATAGTTATTTTGTTATATTAAGTGAATTAAATTAGCTAAGTCTAAAATATATTTATTTAGATTTTATTTATTTTTAGTAATTTTTAAATTAGTATTATTTATGTTTTATATTTAAATTTCTTAATTATTTAAGTATTTTCGTATTTATCTATGTTAAAACCTGAAGGAGTTTTCAAAAATACAAAACTTAATAAAAGAGTAAAGTAGATTTAATTAAGCAAAGTGAATTTAGTTTGGTAGTTCCAAAAATAATCTGCTCAAGCTGCTTGCATACCAATTTTTTTTCAGGTTTTGACTATATCTATAGAACTCTTATGATTAAAATTTAAAATATGCTAGATACTTTGTTGCTTTTACTTTTTTCTAATTTTTTAAAAAGGAGAGTAGCCTTCAAGACTTTGCAATTAGAGAAGCTTACAAATCGAGATCTGACAACTTTTAATTTTCTCTTTTTCTTAATCTTTTTATCTTTATTATAATATTTATGATGTCGAAACTCAAATATGTTATGTTTTATTTCACTAATATGAATTAATTTTATTTTTCTAGGGTCACAATGGAAGTCAGCATATAGTATGGGTTATTTTATTATCTTTTCTTAATTTAAAGATATTTGAGTTATTTGTTTAATCTTGTTCTTAATAGTTTTAATTATTCAACTACCAATCAGATTGATTTGGTAACCTTAATAAACTTGGAAAAGGAAATTTTGTATTTAAACCCCGATTGAATGACAAATGTTTTATACTCATTTATTAGGATTAATTGATCTGCATGTTACATAAGAATATACGAGCATGTCATATGTAACTAAATTAAAATCTAAGCTTAATGAGTTTCTTTTGATGTAATTTGCATAATAAATTAAACTCTGGGTTAATAACTCATTATCATTAGTCAAGTTAAGAGCGTAAAACAAATTTAAAAGAAGTATCGAGGAAAATTGTAATCCTAAGCTTTACTCATTGACTTAGTAAATTCTATTTAATTTCTTTGTTTTGTTATTTAATTAATTTTAACTTAATTTTAATTTTATTTTACAATCTTTTAATTAGTTATTTGCATAAAATTAAATTATTTTAATTTAACGGTTAATACATTTTAATACAATTTTTTGTGATAATAATAATCTATTTTATCTTTATGCTATTCATTTACAATACGTGTACCCCTCCCATTGTAGGTAGGTGTTTGAACTTGAGCAAACATCCGTGTCATAAGAATCTGATGCAAGAATATAAATAAATAAATAAATATATTTATATATTTATATTTATATAAACATAAACTGGACATTGATTTCAATAATCAACAATGAACTTTAAATATTAATTAGATGATAATCCTAATCAATAATCAGTTCCTTGGCTCATAGTCCATCAACACGAATCATACTATAAACAAATAAATAAAGAAATTACTCTACAACTGTACATTCACAGCTCAGCAATGGCCGATTTTCAACAATCATTTCATGGGATATTTCTCACATCGAAACCTCCAAACTGACCTCTGTTTTGATGCTCTTCTTCCTCTGTTTCTCTTGTTATGCTTTTCTTTTCTTCATCTTTTATCTGAAAACCAAGGTACTGAGAGTCCGATGGCCCCTGATCGAATTTTACAGAGCAAGAGGTATCAAACCTGAAAGAAGGTGAAGTATCAAGTGAAGCATTCGAGGTGTAATTATTTTTGAGTGCAATGTTTTTTCTAGCATTGGCTCGCCATCGGTTCAGACCTTCGACCACATTTTCTGGTAAGACAGCTTTCTTCATTGATGTCCCCATCTGTATTTGCAATCCCAGAATTAGTTAATATATACTATGAACTAAAAGCCCAAGGGACAACTTCATCCATCCGATTTCCTTCATTGTTAAATTTGAACCTTAGTTTAATTACCTGGGTGACCAAAGCATACAGAGGCAGAGTAACGTAGCCGCAAAGGATTTGAACCAAAACTCCCATTGCTATTTTTATCACGATATCTTCAGTCTTTCGATGGAAACACGATCTTAATCCAAATTCGTACTGCATTTGTTAAGCAAATTTCTAGATAATCTTCTATGAATATAAAACAAAGAAGAAGAAGAAAGTAATGGAATTGCAAGAATGTACTGAGAAATTTATGCTTACCCAAGTCCATGTGAAGAATGCCAATTGAAAGGAGTTCTGCAAAGGCCCCAGAACGTTCTTTGTTTAGAAATTTTTTTGGCATATGAGATTTAAAATTTTGGAAACAATCAAAAGGGAATTAAAAAGGTTTTTAAGGGTTTTGACCTGAAACAATATGAAATGCATAAGGTGGAGAAGCAATTTCGGGCGTCCAAGCCAAAAGAAATGATCACTGGGACTAACAAGAAAAGTTCCTCTCACAACTTCAGATTTTTCATGCCTATCCAAACAAATTTTAGTTATGATTCCTTGCAATTGTGTTCCCACCAGCAATAACATCTGTTTAAACAAAAATGTGCTTAGTTATTAATGTCGCCTGGTATAACTAGCATATGTTATTACCCGAATTTTTCATTTTTATAAAAAAATAATATTCATGTTAATATTTATGTTCTACGTATATATAAATTAAATATGTAAATAATTTTTTAAATATATAAAAAAAAATTTAAAAAAATTAAATACATTTATATTTGACATACACTTTGAATCTGGGTAGCGTAATAGCTACCTATGTTATTTGGCTGAACTTCTGTTACTTACCAACATTGGAATAAAAGGAAGCCAGAGATAATTATAAAAACCTGCAGATTACATTGGAAAAATGAAATATGTTTTAGCATTACCAGGCTTAATTATTATATATGTATATGTAGCTAATGTTAAGTAAATTGTTTGAGTTAATTACCATGTGCATTGAAAAATATGAAGAACATTGAGAAGATCCAAATCCAGAGGCTGAGGAAAGAAAAAAAAAAAAACAAATAACAGTGGTTAAATATTATTATAGAATATAATTGTGGCATATAAAAAACAAATACACCAACCTTATTCCCACAACCACTCCAAAGTCCTTTTCCAAATCTCTTTTTATGTATTTTTGGAAGTCAAAGTTGCTTCCCTCTGCAAAATGGGCCTGGAAAATGGGATGTATTAGTTGCAAGAAGGCAAAGAAGAAAAAGAAATTAGAAGTTTAATTTCATCCCAAATGAGGTAATTAATTGTTATTGATTTCAGCAGCAAAGACCTCTCTAAAGATTAAAGTTATTTGTTCAACCCTATAAGTTCAGTTTGTATGAGTCGAGTCATGAACAAGAAATTTTTTTATAAATTTTAACCGGCATAGCTCAAATTACTATTTAATAATAAAAATAATACTTTTATTTAAATTTAATTATAAAATATATAAATATTAATATAAAAATAATATTTTAGTAATATAATAAATATTGAAACAAATTTTTGAATTAATTCAAACCGAACTTAGACAAAAAAATTTATGGCCATGGCCCATATACTAGTCTACAACTGTTGATGATGCTATTATTGACGAAAACATATTACTTACAGTAATTATATTATAATTAACCAATTAACATTTAAGGTTATATAGAGTTCATAAAAAAATAGATAGATAGAGAGAGAACCCATACTTATAAGTAATGGATCTCTATGTGATTTTTTATTATGGTTGAATAATTGTAATATTGGACTAAAAAAATTACAGGTGAAATGCTGTGATTACCATAATGAATCCATGTCTGAGCGTAAAGTAGTCAACTTTGGAGACAGATGCGTAGAACTGTCGGAGGAAACATGCCTGCACAAGATGTTTTAACACAACATATGTTAAAATGCTTTCATGGTGGACGATTTGGCATGGGATCATATATAATTAAAGTGATTAAACTAAAGTTTCTTGGCACTAAAACTGACCGGCCAACGAAGAAATCTGTGTTCACTCCAAAACCTCAGATGTCGCCGTCCGAACGATGTTTGATGGATAAGTTGGAACCTCCGAGGATCTATTTCAAACCAAATATTGCATACGAGGGTTGAGTAGATGAGTTACATCCATATTAACATGAATTTCAAGAGGTGCTAAAAGTGGTTATATTCCCAGACCCCCAAAAGCTTACCATTTGAGAATTGATATTCTAATGTTCTTGTTTCTGCCTCCCACGATTCCCATCTCTTCATCTGCCACAAATTAAGTAAAAGATAAAAAAATTAAATGAAAACAACCAATAATGTTAAACACAACCGAGAGAAAGTTCTGCTCCGACTTTTTTAAAAAACTCGTGTCTGACGAATAATCAAATGTAAATATGAAATATGGTCTTTCAAAAACTTTTCAAATGCATAAAAATTTTAAAAAAATAAAATATAACATTATCTAACACATAGCTATGTCTGACACATCAATCCAAGAAGTTCATAATATCCGGAACTTCCTCTTCAATTTACCTTTCCCTTGAGCAGTTGATTTGATTTAAAAGTTTGATCATTTGCACTTACAAAGCCTAAACTGAACAACTAAAACCCCTACTGCTGCCCTAATATAAAGAAGTTAAAGAGGCATCAAAAGATCAAAAGAGAACTGAATTCTTTTCCCAAATAGTAAAAATTGGAAGAAAAAAAGAAAAAAAGAAGAAGAGATTTTACCTTTGCCATGCCAAGACTGAATATGAGAACGCATGAAAAACAATGGAAGAAAGCCAGAGTAAACATAAAGTACTGAAGTTCGCTCACACCCTGTCTCGACAACAATGAGACCTTTCCCTGCTCGAAGATGCCACCCAAAAACAAACGGCACCATGATTCCTTATTAATTCAAACAAGATAGACTAATTCTGCTTGTAATCCTTGTATTGACTAACAATTTAAGTTTTAATCCCTTTACTTTAAATTGAATCATATCTTACTGGGTTGACTTAATTAAGAATTTCGGTCCAAACTGATAATTGTGTCAATTTTTTAGTAACATGTTGACAGGGTGGGTCTAGTTGACAAATCTATTTGAGCAATTGATGAAGTGGAATTGTAAAAATAAACATATGATGCTAGTAAACTTCGTATTTGTAACAAAATGTGAATTTAGTCTTTCTACAATGATTTTAAAAAATTTTTATTCTTATATTTTTCAAGATTTAAAATTTTGATCCAATCTTTAAAATATTTAACAAATTAAAAATATTCATGTTATAGGAAGACTTGATTATATTTATATCTATATTTAAAATTATAATATTACTACGATATTATTTTATTAATATAAATATGAAAAAAAGTAATATTTATTAGTAAAATATTTAAAATATTAATACTATTAAAGCAGTCATATTTTAGCTGATTTATAAGTTATACTCAAATAATATCAACAAAAATATCAACCAAACCCAAAAAACAAAAAAATAACTTTAAAAGATACAATTATCCCCAAAACTATAGGGAAAGTTGATTAAATGATAAAATTTTAAACATAAATTAGAAAGTCACTTAAAAATAAATTTTACTTTACAACAGCTTAAATATTAAAAATAAACTTCTTTTAATGCTCCATCTGTTTCATAGAAGTTGTTTTTTAGAAAATAAATTTTTTTTATTTTCTAATGTTTGATAAAAATTTGGCTAGTCAATAGAAATAATTTATTGATTAGCTAGAAATGAAATCATTTTTTCCGAAGATTATCTTATAGAATTTCTAAAA
>JBBYHL010000019.1:6147065-6159209 GCA_038381835.1 Adansonia madagascariensis | reverse complement strand
TTTAAATAATAAATATTTATAACAATATTATTATTTCTTTAATAATGCAAAATTTTTTAATAATTTCTTAATATTTTTATGATATCTAAATTTAAAATCTTGAAAAATACAAGTACAAATATTTCAAAATTAGCTAAATTCATATTTTGGTATAAGTACAGAGACTAACAGCATTATTTGTTCATTTTTGATGCCCACATCATCAATTATCCAAATAATTTTGCTCACTAAGCTCGCCGTATCAACAAAATCAACGTCACATGAATAATTCAATGTTTATATCAGCATTTATAATAGAAAAATTAACACTATTATCATTTGGATTAAAATTCTTAAGCCAATACAGTAACAATGCTCGATTTACCTAAATTATAGAAGAGGACTAAATGTCAAATTTTGAAACTAGTACTGAGACCGCTAACATAATTAATCTAAACAAGATTAATTACTTTCCACTTTAACTCCAAAAAGCATATGAATGAGAAACGTGATTAATATTCGAATACGTACTTGCTCTTTACATTTGGCTTCTTCGTTGACGTCTTTTGAAGGATGACTGCAGGGGAGATAAGTTTCACCTACGCTCTTTGGGATGCATATATTTGCAATTGACTTTTCACTCACAGTTAACAGCAATGATATAAATCCCAGCAGCATTAATTCTAGAGTAAGAATTAATGTCATGTTCATTAATTAGCAACAAAATATATATATATATATATATAAGGAGAAAAGTTCCATTTAGTTTGGAATAATTCTTACCGGATTTGATCTTGTCAAGAGCCTGGATGAGAGATTTCCTTCTTTTCTTATTGAAATACTGGAAAAAATATTTATCAAATAAAAAAAAAGAAAATCTGAGCAAAAAGGAGATTTATATATATATATATATATATATATATATGAACTTATGAAGTTGATGCATGGAAAAAAGTGTCATTTTTTGCATGGTAAAGCAGCTATCCCTACAATTCTGAATACCTTAGACAAAAGATGAAGCAAATGCTCAATGAAAATGGAGATCAAAATCAAGACGAAAACAACAGTGGCAACAGCCCATGTTGGAGTTTTTTCGAGTGATGTTTCAGAGCTTGTTGTCTCATCCTCTCCTGCCATATATATATATTGTACTCTCTGAAACACCCAGATTTTGTTGTTAGTTACTTCTGGGAATATTGAAAGTACTGGAGGAATAGCCCCGTAGAACCAGAAACATATATAAAATAATAAGAGGTTCTGGCCGCTTGCTTAGTTTGTCAAACATATAGCGTGGCCCATGGGGTTCGACAAATCGTGTTTCCTTTTAGTCTGACTATGTCTAATACGTTTTCGTGCACAAAAAGTGACCAAGTAACAAAAGTTAAATCAAATCACAATCCTTAGCGC
Source organism: Adansonia madagascariensis (assembly GCA_038381835.1). Classification (NCBI taxonomy): domain Eukaryota; kingdom Viridiplantae; phylum Streptophyta; class Magnoliopsida; order Malvales; family Malvaceae; genus Adansonia; species Adansonia madagascariensis. The sequence goes on along the minus strand of JBBYHL010000019.1, from coordinate 6,157,823 downwards.
CCCACAAAAGTAATTTGCCTAGAACAAGATGCATTATAGTTTTGGTTGTTTAGGTTGGCCTTTCAAAAATTAACGAGTTATATGATTACAGATCATTATTTAAAATTTTTTTTATTTTTTATTTAAATTTAAATTGTATGAAGTTTAGATTGATTCGAATGTTCATTCAGCGATCGTTAAATAAAATATAAATTTAATTATTTTTAATATTTAATGTCAAATCATCTACATTTAATCCACCATCAAATTAATTTGCACAGCTTTAAAATGATATTTGCAATTTTGCAGTTCATGCGGACGTGCAACTTTTAACCTTTTTAGGAAGAAAAATGTTCCAGTTTCTAATGTCCTTAGCTAAAGGCCCACAATATAGAAAAATTGAAGGATTCAATAAATAAACCAAAAATTCTATAACTCTCTCTATGTTTCGCTTTCACGCGTCGAATGTGACATGCGGTGCGGGTGTCCGTGCCTGAGGGATGCAACCAACCGCGTGGCAAAAGTCCTTACGGGGTGATGAGAATTTCGAGTCAGTTTCCAAAAGCAATCGTTATAAATTGGGTCAAATTTCACATATATATATATATATATAATTTAATTGAATTTCATCGATTTAGATGTATTCAGTTGATTGATTTTTTTTTAATTTAAAAAAAATATTTTTATGGTATTTTAATTTTTTTACTAATTTATAAATAAAATATTTATTTTTATATAATTAAAATTTAAAAATTAAATAAAAATAACATTTTGACTTGAATAATTTTTATTTTTTTTCATTTATATACGAGTTAAAACCAAATCAAATCAAATATATTTTATTTTTACTCACATCAAATTCGATAAAAATTAAACCAAAATCAAACTAAACATTATAGATCAATTTTCAATTCTCTTATTTTTTTTCAGCCTTAAAAACCTTATCCTCTTATATACACAGATATATATATATCTGTGTATATGTATATATATGAAATCACGTATATACTTCTTTCACGCATTGTTCATTGTTTTTTCGGTAACAATTTAAACGCGTTTCCTTTAGATACATTGATTTTAATACATGGATCATAGTAATAAACCAAAAGGATCGATTTTTTGATTAAGTATTAGCTCAGTTACGTATATTAAAAAATATAATTTTATATAAATTAATTAGATAAAAATTATAAGAAATATGGATAAATCGAAAATTTTCAATTAATGCATCCAAATTCTGGAATTCGTATCTATGTTGGTTAATTATTATGTTGTTTTTTTTTTTTTTTTGAGTCAAGTCTTGTTTATTATGAACCCACTGTGTCTAAATCAAGAGCATTGAATTTTGATGTTACGATATGATAAAAACCTTTCTTCCAACTTTGCGAATAATTTCGAGCTAAGGACCATTGGGGCAGCGTTTCAATGTTGTAAACATTTCAAAGTTCAATTCGGTTTTGTCTTTGTCGGATGTTGGAAATTTTTAATCAGAATGTTGTAATCCTGTTTTAATGGAAGATTGACAAAATAAACAATGATACATCTACATGTTTATATTATGACTGGTATTGGACATAACTAAAGGCATTCATAGGTTCGGATCCAGTTGAAATGTAGTATTAATATCATTTATATTTGTCTACGCTCTACTCGATCCGACGTAAATTTTAAACTTAAATTCTATCTAAATCGGTCCATATTTGTAAATCAAAAATCTAGACTCGTTTAAGTTAACTCATATTATATTTTTTTTAATTTTAATTTTTAGTAATTTAATTATTTTATTTTATGAAATTTTAAAATATAAATAGCTTAAAATAATCTTTTAATGTTTATATTATAATATTATATAATTTATTCTCTCTATGATATACTATAATATATTATATAACCAAAAAATAGGTCAACTCAATGTTAGATCCAAGGCTTGATCATTTTTTAAATGGCTTTCATTTTTTGGCTCAAGATCATTTATGTTTCGAATATTTTTTTCTAAATCCTTTTAAATATCGAACGAATTTTCTAATTTGAGCGGATCCTCCAAAAGTTAATTTTTAAGGTTCTAACATGCTAATGCTCCCCCATCAGCCCACTGCAACAAAGAATCCCCACTAAATAATTTCTTTTTCCATTGTCAAAACTAATTAATTGACATGGCTGAGTCAGGGCCGAGGGACCATCTTGCACAACCTCAGTACCATATTAACCATGAACCAGTATTATTAGCACAGCAACGATGATTAAGAAAGAGCGAAAGACTACAGAGATCGACCCTTTGTGTGGCTTCCGCTGGTAAGTAGGTAGACCATCTTGCCAATTCAACCAAGGCCACATTTATTTTTGCCACATCTAATTAATTTTAAATATTATTTTATTTTACAAATAATAATTCAAACGAGTCGAACAAACAAAAAATAAATTTAAATATTATTTTATTATACAAACAATAATTCAAGTCGACAAAAATTAAGATAAATCTTTTTTAAATCTAATCTAATATAAACCGGTAATATAAACCCGACCAATCAACCAGACAGGTTGTGCATGGCCACTTTTCAATTTTTAGCAAATATCCAAAAGATAGCTTCCTATCGAAGTTATTACTAAGATATGAGAAAAGTCAAAAGAAAAATTAAAGATTCGACAAATAAAAATAATTTTAAAATAACAAAAGAAAATGACAATCTTCAATGCAGTAGAGAGTATTTGTCAGACAGCCGCGATGGAAGTATGGAAATAGAACCGCATAAGGTTTGAAGAGAATACCATCCGAAAGGTTAATACAAGGAGCTGTTATCATATAGCCACAGGACAGTTAAAACTCTAGGTTCATTTCATAAAAATAATTGCACTTTTTTCAATTTTGGGGTCATAAAAAGCTAGATTCTTGCAATATAAACACACATTGAACTTAAGCAACTATAGGAATCTTCTTGCCCATCATCAGCCTGCTTCTGCCGCACACCTTCATTCAGTATTTTATATATATATATATATATATATATATCTCATAACTTTTAAGACAAATGTTGAAGAATTCCCCGTAAAGAGGATGTCAGCGACAACTAGTGATAAATCAGATTTAACTTGAAAGAGTTGAAACTCCGAAAACATAAGTCAATTTTCAATAACAATCACACCCCCGAAAAGTAGGCCGTGACACCATTAAAAAGATTATGCGGAAGAGCCCGCAAGCAATTCAAGTCGGACGGCATACCACAATAAGGCAACAATTTTCGAACCAACCACTCTCTAAGTTGTGTGAAACCGGTTAACATTCTCCCTCCACGGTGAAAGCACTTTAGAAACGAAAACTTCCAGGTTTGACATTCAGATGTAAAATGCTTCCCAAAACAAAATATCACTGTTAATAAAAAGAAAAAAATGAAACTTCAGCAGTCAAACGCCGCAAATGACCAGACCGATAATCACCTCTATTAACTTATCACCCTTTCTGCCCCCCTAATAAGCAGCCCTAATAAAAGTTACAAACTTTCTTTTCACATCATCAACCTATCATATTCATCAAGCTCTAGGGATCCATAACCCTGTCTGCAGAACTCCTTTATTTATGGACCTGCACTCACTACAATGCAACATCGAAAAGCATATCTCTGACAGCATAGAGGTTGCTTACTTTCGTACAGTTGCTTCCAACTGTGTTTGTCACTGCTGAAGGCTTCGGGTGAAACTGTTTTTCAGTATGAGGTAAAACGGATCCAGAAGCCAATGATGAGGTTGGTTGCTTCATGTTTTCCTCCTTAACAGCATCATTGCTTCCCTCAGTCAAGGAGAAACCAAAAAGTCTGCAGCTACTTTTACAAGGGGAATCTAATTCTTGACTAGTCCTAAATACTGGTTCAGCTGCCGTAGGCAGAGAATCACCGAGTTGAACAGAATCAATTGAATGACCAAACAAATCCAAGCTTCCAAGATCCCACCCACTGGAATCGTGTTCACCAGTTGAAGACGGAAATAATTTTCCCCCATATGTTTCAGGAGCATGAAAAGAACTCCTTTTGTTAACTCCCTGCTCCTTTTCCTGCCTATTGAAACTATGAATAGGATTGAAATTCGGAATTGGATTACTAGCTTGTTGGAACATTAACACCGAAGACGGTGAGGACACTTGCATAGACGGAGCAAATGGTCGCATACGACTATGAGTATTATACACCTGCATCAAGGACGACCATCCACTTCTAGCTACCAACAACCGACCAGCATCAGGGACACCAAGACTGTCAATTTCTCGAGTCTCATCTGCAGTTGAACCTTTTCTATATGGAGGGGTCACACAAATTTCTTGACCTTGCAAGACCTTATGGAATCGTAATGATTCCCCAAAGCCTAAACCTTTAGAGGAAATATCAGGATTCACCAGTGGGTCTCTACCAACATTTCCTATATTAGAAATACCAGAGCTGTTACAACCAGGAAAGCACCGCCTGATTTCAGACCGATGCATATTCTGACTATCAGCACCATCATAAAGAGTGTTAAAACCCAAATTTTCTTGAACTTGCAAGACCTTCTGGGGCCGCAAAGATTCCCCAAAGTCAGATGCTCCAACTCCATCTGTTAGAAGAATGAAGGACTAAGTCAAATAATGTTGCATGACACAGGAAAGAGAACTAGTAAGGCAGAAAAAACTACCAGGAACCAAAAATTCAGGTTTTCCTGAAGGCACTCCAACCCTGTTCCTTTTCGAACCAGGAGAGAGCAAGCTGTTAGAACTTGCAATCAAACCAGATGGCTCAATTTCCCAGGGAGAAACCCTGCTATGCCTGTTGGCATCAATATCATCCCACTTTACCTGCAAATATGAGCCAGAAAGAACTATTAGATTGTCTCTCGGTTTTTTGCTAAAATCATAAACTAATTAAGAGATTTTCAAGACATTTTCTAAGAGAGACCACCATCCAACACAATCGCATGAAGCTCCGCAAGTCGACAAACTCAACATTATATTCCAAGTCAGAAGTAAAAGCACCTTCCAGATATGCTTCGCCAGAATAATCGGTGTCTGAGTAATAGTGATTACAGCAATTACTTTCTCAAAACAGTAAGATGCACCAAACAAGGCCATTTCTTGTCTTGTTCATTAGGGTCAAGGCCTAGTGTAGATGGACAAAAAGTGGTAACCATTGATTATCCAACGGAAGTACTATTTTGAAGAACAGCAAGCAGGACACACTGGCTTAATTGGGTACATTCACGGACTACTTCGAATATCGAGCAAGAAGCCACCATTCGATATGAATTATTTAATAAAACCAATTATTAGCATCAGAACAGGATCTTTTCAGATCTATCAGCTTAACAAAGCAATAAGAATAATTATGAGAATTGTCATGTGCAATTATTATTTTGAAGCGTAAACAGATACCCCTTTTTTCTAATAACAACCTTAGGTCTAGGCCTCGATAGGAACTTTATTACCATGAATTGGTGACATTATGCGCTTATAACTGAAAGACACACTTGAGTCATAAACTTTTACAACATTTTATCATATATAAGCAAGGTCTGCTATACCAGCAGGCATCTCCATTTTGAACCAGGCCATCTAACAGGATCAATGTCGCTAATTCCGGTTACTAGTCCTGAGTGTCTGCAAAAAAAATAATAATAATAATAATTAAGGCCTTGATAGCATGGTAGAGTAGGTCTTTCCTCCCTTCTTTAGGCTAAAAATCATATAATTCAACTGAAGGGTTTCAGGTTCAATAAGGTCACACCTTCTTTCTGCTGCATCTTCAGCTTCAAATAGCATTTTGAACCTCATTCCAATAGAAAAAGAATGATCAAGACTCTTCCAGAATTTATGCACAGGTATTACGAACTCCGATGAACTGGCCCTGCTACATCAACCAAAAAATATGGTTTCAAGATCACACCAAGAAAATGAACGTAGAAAGTGACAAGAAAACATGAGAACAACTTGAACATACAAATTATAACAAACAAAATGCTTAAAAAGTACATGAAGCATACATGGCTCACAAGCAATCAACCCTCCAATAAGATATAGGACAAATGGTAATTTAACGTGACAACGAAGGGACAAGCTTATGAAGATTTTGGGATAATAATATCAGTTTGCATATATGACATTATATATATAAACTACCGATAACTTCTCAAACTTCTGTATCATACATTATAAATTATTTTGGGACATTAAAAGGATGTCCAAATAAGGTACAGTGATTCAGGCTCTAAGTGAACAGAAGATTGAGAAAAAAAAAAAAAAAGAGTTAAAACTGCCAGCCCAACGGAACGCTTCAAAGTTCAAGCCAAGTTTTTATGAGCATATACTGTTGGAGCTATAAGCACTAAATTTAACATTTAAATATTATCTCTATCATTCTCTCATTTCAAATTCATTTCCCTTTGCAAGGCCAGTCTCTCACTAAAAAATCTAAGGTTCACTCATAAAGTTTCAAATTGCATCCTCAGAATATAGCTTCAAAATATCTGAACCGGGCAGCAACGTACCTTGGATTGTAGTAAATGCTAAATACACGTTTCATAGATATAGCATGGACCACATCTGCGAAGTTGCTGCGGTTCAACTGCTGGCAGCACAAAGATGGAAAAGAAGAGCCATTTTTAATTTGAGCAGCTCTTCGGATTCCCAGCCTCAGTTCTCCATCCTCACCCCTGCTACCATGGACAGTAAATAAGATTTCCTATAGGATATTAATTAAAAACTTCAGAAAATGGGAAGTTTGTAACCTTAGAAAAAGCACAGCATCTCCAGAGACGAGCTTCTTCTTATTTACGAAAGCGCTCCATCCAGAAGTGAGCAAATGCCTCCGTGGTTGCCCTACTCAAACCAAAACTATCTTAGCAGGAAATAGAGAAATGAACCGCCAATCAAGGCTCAGATCCACATGCTTTTGTTCTATGAAAGGAGATCCATCATTAGTGAAGCTTTACATTAAAATACATCTGACAACTAATGCATACCCCTATAGATGTGTCGAAATCTCCATTCTAAACCATGCAGGTCTTTTGCAACAAGCTCTTGTGAGGGCCTCTGCTGATTATAATCCTACAATATCCCAATCTAGTTAAATTCAAAGTGTTACACCAAAGATTGCTTTACAAAAATGAAATAAGGAGAAAAGAGCAAGGGAATTACCAAGGGAGGGAAGCAGTCCTCAGCAGCTCGACGAGGAACAGAGAAACCTCCATGCGTACTGGTATCAGAAGCAGTAAGGGTCTTGCAGAACATGTGGGGCGTGGTTGACTTGACATCTGCTTCAGTATCCTCCTCTTCGCCATCTGCCTCTGTCTTCCCTCCGTGCAACTTCCGCTCGATTTTCTACATACAGCATAATTTACACTAATCAGACTCTAAAAAAAAAAAAAAAGTACCTTGAAAACGAAACGAGAAGAAACAAGTGCATTAACCAACAAAATCACATCAAATTTAAGAATCAAGTTCAATTCATCATTAACCAATGTTTCTATTTCAGAATGATGTCATTGTCATATCTCTCCATACGTTTAAAGAAAATGAAACACCTTAGCTAAAGCAACTTGGATCAAACTGGTTATAGCTTTTTATATGGTTAACTACTTTTATAAGCAACAATTAACCAAAGCAAAACAAGGAAATAGAATAAAACCTACCTCGGTTTCAGGAACCAATGAAACTTGGGCGTAAACATCATCTGTAGCAAGCTCAGCCTGCCAAAAGACCGAGCATTTCATAGTAAATTCAAGTTTTTAAGAAAAAGAACACACTACAACACTATCCTCTGTCCCCCGTCGGGAAAAACAAACATAGAAAAAAAAAAAAAAAAAAGGAAATTTTCCAGTACTGGCAACACCTAATTTCCCATGATAAAATCAAACTCCAAAAGGCTTGTCATATTTCGTCAAAGAATTAGCTCTATATCAAACCCAATTCTCCAGAAAACTAAATCAAACCCAGATGCAAAACCCAAGAAATTAAAGAATTAAACCCATAAAACCACACTTATAATCCATTTTCCCAAAAAAAAAAAATCAAACTTCAAACCTCTCCCCTTTAAAATATTTCTGACAAGCATAAGCCCAAAAACAAGAAAAAAATTCAAAATTTTCCCATAATCCGAAACCTCGACAAGACACTCATTAGACAACGGCAATATATAGAACACAGAAGATAAGAGTGACCGTTTATAAAACATGTACAGTTAGCTTACATGGAGCTTTACATCAACAACCCGACAAAACACGTGGGGAGGGAGATCATAAACTGCAGTTACACCGGAAAAATCGGAGACTTGTTCCAAGTGGCCCTGAGGGAAGTACACCACTACATTTCCTCTCTTTGGCAAAGATATAAGTGGACCGGCACACGCATGCCAAAGCTCTAAACAAACTGAAGAACTCGAACCAGAACCAGGAACACCAGGAGCACCAGAAGCACTTAACCCGGAAGCTGAAGATGAAGAAGGAGATAAAGAACCAGATGACGGCGTCTCGTCGTCTTCCGTAGTGTTCAGGTCGATTAATCCCCCCATTGGGTACTCAAGAAAAAAAAAAAAAGCTTAGCAAAGAAATGGTTTTCTTGAGAAGGTAAGTAGTGAGATATGAAGAAGAGGGTATTTCATGACTGCATTTCTAGAGAACAGATTTTCAAGGTAAAGTGTAAGTGCAACTTTGGCATTACAAAAGAAAAAGGAGAAACTCAAAAAAAAAAAAATAAACAATTTTTTTTTTAAGAGATGGGGTGATGGGTTTTGGTCTTTTTTAGACATCAAATCAAGCTTTTATGACCTTTAATTAATTGGAAAAAAATTACAACTAGAAAACAGAAGTTTATATTTATAATAATTAGATATATATATATATATACAGTAATATATATTTTCTGGTTGTGGGGGTGGGGTTCTTGACTGCAAGATAAGCAGTAGCAGTGCTGCAACCCTGCAACTACTGCTGCTGCAATGCTGCCACTGCTGAGAGAGTGATGTGTGGCAGAAAGGAAGAAAGAAAGAGCTTTTATTAAGTGGGGTTTTACTTTGTTTTAGTTTAAATTCCACAGATATGTGTAAATTGAAAATGCCAACTACTAATACATTCTTTTAAGAAAAACAAAAATTAAAAGTGAATGCTAAGCTGAGAGGGTGTTTCTGTACGGCTCCCTGCATTTCCGGGCGGATGTCCATTCTGTCACCTTCTACTTACCCAAATCTCACTCATATCCATCCCTAATAAACCTCCCCTTTTTATCAGTATTCTTTTACATCAATTCCACATTGAAAAATTCATTTCTTGAATATTGCATTGTACTCTCTTATTTTCTTGACATTTTGATTTTTACATTCTAATGTTTTTAGATCGTAATTAATCTATATTCGCCGAAACCCTAAAAGACCCAGAGTTGCCAAACTTTTTTTTCCAACTTGAAAAAAAAAAAAAAAAGAAGCCATAATCCCAAAGCTTATTTGGTACAGTTTGGTAATTCGTATTTGAAAAACCATGGATCTCCAACTTGCCAAGTTGTAATAACCTTTATATTTATATATAAATTAAAAGAATTGCAGCTACTGATCTTCTCTTCCATGATTCCTTCTTTGGCCAAAGATATTGACTTTGATACAGGAGGTCTTATAGGCCATTATGGTTTTTTTTTTTTTGTTTTTGTTTTCTTGGGTAAAAAGCAATGTAAAATGCAAGGGTCATTATGGCTAAACCAATCAGGGATTTGCGTTTAATCATGGAAGGAACGCCCCTTCTAATCCGTATGATTAAGGTGACAAAAAAGCTAATCTATATGTCAATAAAAACACCAATGTTGAGTTGAAAACATTAACTTCAATTTAGAGGAGTCTTTTATCTCTTTTTCTTATTTCAACCAGAACTTAAGTTGACAATAAACAAATTAAAATACATTTAATAGCACACCTTTTTAGCATTAGACTCAACTGCATTTATCAAACTAATTATTAAAAATACAATTTGGTGTAAATAGAATCAATAAATGAAGAAAATGCAGTAATTTTGTTTAATTGAAATGAAATCTAGTTAGGAACAAAAGGGATCCTTTTAACAAAAATTTTATGGACTATCTCAACTGAATGAACCAGATCATCGTCTACCAAAAATGGAAAGCAATAGTTATTGTCATGAATATATAGTACATTTTTTATATTTAAAAAAATGCAAATTAAAGAACAAAATATCCTCATTTTTCTTGATGCTAATGGCATATATTTATTCATAAGAACTTTAGCTTAATCAATGCTTAATAATTCCAACCGCATTTTTCTTTAATCGTAAGAACTAAAATGAAGGTTTAGATTAATGGGGTAGTTAGGGTCATAATTTGAAAGCAAAAGGGATCCATTAAACTCTAGCTTAAATCAGTTTTTTGGGGAGTGAATCTGGGAGAATGTGTCATAGTAAATGAAAGGGGAGGGCAGGGTCATTATCAGAGCCATCAATTGCAAAGAACCCAACACAACCCCGGCCTAAAAACCTAGCTCGGACCAGCAGGCCCTAGACTTAGGCATATAACCCGGACAAAACGGGTTCCAACTCCATACCCATTGGTCATGACCCCCAGTTAGGTTTAAACTTACCATAGCTCGGTGGGATTCAAATTAAAAAAAAATTATGTTTAAAATTAAATTAAATATTATATATATTTAAACTTTTTAGATTAAATTTTAATAGTTTAAATCAGTTCGATTTATTCATTTTATAAATTAAAAATTTTTTATATTATTTTTAACATTACTATTCGAATTTTTTTTCAATTTTTTCTAGACCTTA
>JBBYHL010000019.1:6022064-6037564 GCA_038381835.1 Adansonia madagascariensis | reverse complement strand
CTAACTACTACGATCGATACTGATACAAAATTAATAACTTGGATTTTCATCCATCTTTCTTGTTTCTTTTGCTTTATTTTCTTCCTCCCATCTTTAAATCCCATTTTATTTAAGACTTTTAACTTTTGATCCGGATCTCAAAATAAAAATATCTTTGATTTATTTTGTCTCGAAACCTTATTCGATATTTTATATTAAATTAAATTCATATGATAAGATATAAAAATTAAGACTTTCATTAAATTATATAAAGATAATATTATATTCAAAAGAAATATATTGTAATAAACATATTGATTTGGAATAAGATGGATTTTATTTAAAAACCGCCTCGACCCCGAACCAAAACTTTGAATAAGAAGCGACCCACCTTGTCTCAAACCCAAATTTTAAAAAGAAAACCAGTCCTATAAAATCAGACAAAAACTCGAGGGTTTGAGTTATTTTGCCAACACCAAGACATTTTAACAAACATAGATGGAAATGCTGATTTATATTTGCCTGTCTGGCCGCTGAACCGGCTATTTGCACCATATATGGTGGCTATGCTTGATTTTAATCGGCAATTTCAACGGGAAAAGAGAGCTTGAATATGAAAAAAAAAAATAAAAGAAAATAAAAGAAAAACCTAGAAATGAGGGTAAAATAGCAGTAAGTCAATAAAAGCACAGCTTTGAGCTTATTAATTTAAAAATCGTACCAATAAATGATAATAAAAATTATATTAAAAATAATTAAAAATAAAAACTTTCATATAAGTTCAAAATTTTCAGTTGTCATTTTGAAATAATCCTTAATTAATTTAATTTTAGCATTTTTTATGTTTGTAAAAAAAACCGGGTACGTTGATTAAATCTGATAATTTTTAATACGGTTATAAGAATATGATACGCATAAAATAAAAAACACGATAAGATACGATATGAATAAATTCTTAAAATCTAATATAAATTATAAACATATCAAAATTGATATAAATATAAAAAAAAAAAACTCTTAAACATTGTTATGATATAATAAAATATATAAATATAATATAAATACATTAATTATCAAATTAAGTTAATTTTAGCATTTTTTTTCGTTCTTTTCAGTCCATTGACTCTATGTCTCTTGGTTCATGGGCCTTCATTATTTAAGCCCAATATCCTTCGTCTCATGCTAATTCTTTTTTTACATATGATCCTTGATTTTTTTTTTCCTGATCATATTATTATCACATGTTGCTAGTAAAATTTTTATATTTCATAAGGAAAATTAAAATATTATTACATATTTTATTTATTTATTATATTTATTATATTAATTATTTTAATGCGCTTGTAGAAATGTTTTAATTCTCTTACCCACTGTACATAAAATATTTGTTTTTGGATTCATAGTACAAAATATTTTATAAAATTAGTTTTTTTTTTTTGAAGATTTTAAGCAATAGTTACAATATTCATAATTATTGCCAGAACCTCTACTTCCTTTTTCTTGATACATAATAACTCACATTTAAATTAATATTAAAATCTCAATCTATCTGATCTTAATATATTTTTTTAAAATAATCGTAGAATCTTATCTGATGTTTTTTCAATACCTAAACATTTGTCAAAAAAATTTGAAGTAAAATATAATAAAAAAATTCGCACATCTATTATTTTCTCATACAATATGTTGCATTCTTTTAATCCAATCTTCGAGAGCAAAGTTGAATGCGATCTTTTGCTAAAATAGAGCAAGGATGAATCTCCTCAAACTATATATGAAGGTGGGAAAATTCATAATGATTAAATGCATCAATATTCTATAGTTAGTAATTTTTAGATTTTCATTTTAGTTCTTTGTTTTTGTTGGGGGGGTGATTAACAATAGTTAGGTGGAAAAAGTGCTATGTTTTCATATATTTTCTTTCTTTCTTTTTTTTTTTTTAATTTGACAAATTATAAACATTTTAATTATTATTTGCATTTAAAGAACCATTGATTAATATTTTTAAATCATGATGCCTAATGATGCTTTTAGCATTATATTCTCATGTTTTTTTTTTTTCATGTAATATTCGTAGAGGATAATAATAATTCCATTCATAAATCTAATGAAATCTCAAATTGATGAAAATAAAAAAGAATAAAAATATTTGCTACTTTTATTTTATTTAAGTCTTAGGGAACAACTCCTTGCCCAAAAAAAAAAAAAAAAAAACATTGATCCCTAGGTTACTTAGATTCCCCGACATCAACCCAAGAAACTTCACCTATTGTCCGTTTCTCCCAAGGTTAATTAAGTGCATTTGGATTTCAAAAAGTCGTTGGATCTTCCAAGGAATTTTATTTATTTTTTACTTAAAATTTTAAATATTCTCATTTTTTTTGAATAAAAATATAAAATTATATATATATTTACAAATACTTGAGTAATAAGTCTTTTATGTTATCTTATTTACAAAAATTTCCGTCGATCTAATCTTGGCCCACATAAAAATATGGGATTCTGCTACACCTAAATTAAATTAGCACTTTGCTAGAAGAAAATAAAAATAAAATAGAAAATATGAAGCTGTTTAGGTTCAATCTATACAGAGTTGGCTATTTACATAGTCGGTCTCTATTTATCGTAAACCTATTAATCCAAGTCTAATCATTGATTTTATATGATGAAGAATTTGTTGAGGAGTTTGTTTGTTTGGGCAAGTACTTTGCAATTCTTTCCCTTCAAAGCATAGTAGATGAGAGAATTTGATGTTTGTTTTAGGATGGTTGATAATAAGGATTGCCTTTAAATGCTTTGACTGCCTAGTGAAATTCAAAGTCCCAATTTTATACTCCCTTTTGCAACTGGCATAATAACAAAACCTCACTTCACATTACCTTGGAGTTAGTGCAAGAAAACATGATCTTTAGTTTCCTGCTATGAGTTGTACAGGGCACAAGTATCATTGATGGTTAAGCCCCATTATAGCAACCTATGTTTAGTGAGTAGTTTATCATGGATAGCCAATCAAGAGATCATAGACTGCTTCAGGATGTTATAAGAAAACCAAACAAGTTCGTCCCAATAAAATTTATGCTTTTAAGCCTTATCTCTTGCCATAGCCAAGAAATTTCCATGCCAGATTGCCATGGCTTAGTATCTGGGTAACCAACTACCTTAGCTTCAATAGTTTTTTTTTTTTTTTTTTTTTTCCAGCATAAACTACCATTTTGGGTAATAAGCATATGCCAAAAAGAATTCCCTCGTAATACATATGTTTGGATCTAAGCAATCCAAAATGATCCAATCCTAAAGAATAATGGCCAATATTCTTCATTATGATGGCTTTGTTCCAAGAACAGAGATCTTTTAGCCTAAGTCCTCTTTCAGACTTTGAAGAACAAACAAGTTACCAATAAACTCTTGCCCCTTTTATTGAAGTCCAATACAACTAGTCTAGAGAAACCTTGAGCAAAGCTCGTTAACTTCGCTTTGGCAAAACAAAATGTCAACATCAATAATTTTAGATGTTAAATAATACTGCTTTAATGAGCTGTAGTCTTTCTACATAGGACATTAGCTCTGAAGACGAAATATTAATTTCGATACTCTCAATCATTGGAGCAGAATCTTTTCTTAGGCCCGTAGTCACTAAAGGTACTCCCAAGTATATCAAGGGCAATACACAAACCTTAAACCTTATTGTTATTGGATTTTTTTGAAGAAAATTACTATCTATTCGAGATGAAAAAAACTAGCTCTTTGCACTATTCAATTACAAGCCAAAGAATGAATAACAGACAGATAACACATCTGCACTCCAAGAATAGAGTTTATATAATTTGGATAAGCATCTTGATAAAGATTTGGATAAGTATAATTGATATAATTTAGAAAGCTTTTACATAATTGAATAATTTGTAAGTTAAGATTATTTGGTCAAAAAGACATTTTTTCATAAATATTATATAGATAATTGATTGATTAGACAATGAACTTTCGCTTGGTTTGTTAATCGCCAAACATACCTAAAAGATATGACAAAAATCATGAGTTAAAGTATATGAAAAAAACTATGAACGTTTGTTAAAATTAAGGAAGAATTGAATGTACATTATATTGTCTTTTAGAAAAGCAAAAAATATATTGTTGAATTGATGAATTAAATCATCAAAAATGTATGACCACATTTTTATTTATTTTGTGATCTTGATAAAATTATTAAATAAAAATAAGAAAAGTGTTGGGAGATATCCACCAAAAGAAAAAGAAATTGATTTTTTTTTTAAATAAAGATAACAATTACAATAGTAATATAATATACTTTGTGAAGAAAATTAAGTTGGAAATTGAAAAAATAGAATATAGTGCGCACTATTTAAAGATTTAAATCTTAAAATAATTCTTGGATGGTAATTAAGATGTATGAGTAAGTGATCGGACATATTAATTGAATATAATAAAATAATTATTATTTAATATATTGATGATGTAATTTTTTAATTTTTAAATAAAATTAAAAAATTATTAAATATTTTTATTATTTATTTAAAAAATAAAAGTAAATAAATACAAAATAAATAATTTTTTAATTTATTTTTAAATATTCGATAATTATTTGTAATAAAATATAAAAACTCATTTAAAAAACTTTTTTGATGTTTTAATCAAAATTATTTTTCATACCAAAGTATCTTTGTCCAAATCTAATTACTTTACCTTAACCAATAATAACCCATATGAATATTAAGTATATTTAATGCTAATTAACAGCTTTTTTTTTTTTTCATGAGTTTTTTAGGCATGCTAAGTCAGCCCTTTTGGTTAATAACGCATCAAATCATGCGCGTTTAACTCGCGTGTCAGTCGGCGCAACTCAGCCACCCTACCCACCGACTCTTCCCAAAAGAAAAAAAAAAAAAAAGAAACAAATACGACGCCGAATCTGAGACTGAGACTTCCCCTTATTTTCTTCTCCGCCGCCGCCCTCCGCCCTTCTCAACCGAAGAAATTGGGACAAACGAGATTTTAAAAAGTAAAAATTATTGATTATTATTTAATTACGGATATCTTTCGCCAATAACCAATCCCTATTTAAACCAAAAAGCCACCACATTGGCACATTCTTCACGGCTCTATTCCAACTTCTTTTTTCTTCTTATTTTCCAAAAAAGTCGAATCTCGTTTGAGATCGCCAACGTGAACTTTCTGGGAAAATTCTCTATAATTTCTTCGTTTGAATGCGATTCGGGTTGATTGGATCCAATACTTGGTTCTTTTCCTGGTAAATTGGCCGGGGTTTACAAGAGCTTTTGGTTAGGGTTGGAAAAGGCAATTTAGGTTTTTCGGTTTTTTGTTCTTTTTTTTTTTGGTCAGATGTTGATGATGGGGGAGGATGACTATTATGATAGCTTCGGTTTCGCGCCAAGTGGCGACCTCTCGGCTGATTATAAGTTCGATGACTTGGCTGCCGATGATCTTTGTATCGATCTTGACGACGTCAATCGTATTCTTGAAGAGGATTCTGATCCCCCGCAGGTAGTTACTTTTTCGCGTTTAAATTCGGTGCCATTTCTAGGTTGTGGAGCGTGGAGATTCTGGTGGAATCCTACTCCAAATGTGAAATTTTGGAAAGGAATTTGTTGTTTAGATCACGTGCTCTATATTGAAAACCCTAGCACGTTGCGTCTTCATGTATTGTGTTATAAGAAACGAGTCAGTGACAGCTTAAGTTTAGCCAATTTTATGAGAACATTTTTTATAGCTTGATTGAAATTGAATGAAATGTAACTTATTTTATTCGAGAACTATAGCTTTCTACTACTTTTATTTCTTTCTGGAATTTATTTAATCCGAGCACTTGATTAGTTAGTTAGTGAATCTGGAATTCAAGTCATCTCATTTAAGTTACTGCAATTGTAATTTGATTTTGGGTTACTTTTCAGCCTTAAACTTAAGGTTACAGAAGGTTGGATTTTGTGGCCATTGTTCTCGATGGAAGTGCAATCTTGTTTTCTATTCTTTCTTTGGGAGGTTTGACTGTTCTTTGTTAAATTGCAGAGTAATCCAGAAGATTCATCACTTAGAAACACGTCTCATGGGGACTTGGCTTCGGAATCCGTCCAGTTTCAGAATGGTAGAATTTTCTTTGCACAAACATTTTTCTAAATTTTTTCTTGATATAATGAAATTTTGATGATATTTTCTTGTTTGGAATTTGAAGAATCGCCTTCCTCAGGGTTTACTTTTGGAGATCATTTAAGACATAATTCTGAGTCTTCAGATGCTAGGCAGGGTCTGTTGGTAGTACATTTGATTGTCATGGGAAATTAGAACCCTTTGCACATGATGGTTCTCCTTTCCGAACATCCTCTACAAGTTTTAAAGAGTGGTTTGCAATTGGTCAAGGGACATTTTTTACAGAGAGGGTTGCAATGTCACTGCTTGAGATGCCAAACTGTAGTACAGCATCTAGTTTTACTGAGATAGATGGCAACCACGTGTTAGATCATGGAGATAATTTAAAATTTGATCTTGTGTATAATAAAACTGGTGTACAGTTCAATAATACTGCAGAGGAGTTTGAGTACAAAAGTACATTAACTACTCCCTAATCAAGCCTAAACAATGTCATTTAGTTGTGCATTTTGAAAATTTTGTATATAACTCTGCCGAAATTTTTAGCGGAGATGCTGATTCTTGTTTACTGAATATTACAGATGCTTTGCACATCCCTGCTGTTGAGAATACAAACTCGATATTTGATCAGTATGGTGATTTTCTAACTGATACCTTGGAAACCATGGAAGCTCCTGAAATTAAGTTAGCTGGTTCTATGGAGTTTTCTTCCTTTGATGCAGATATGTCTTCACAAAATGTTACTTCTAATGAATCTACCATCTGCCACGGTTCTGATATTGTTAGCGTTGTTAGTGATCCTTGTTCAGTTATTCGTCATTACATGAACGGAGATGATGCATATTTTGCTGATTCCTCCTCAATGCAATATTGGCCTGGTTCCTTAAATTCTATGTTTGAAGTAAGTAAGGAGGGTGAAGTAGTGGAATTTCCCACTGATAGTGCATGGTCAAGTAGTAGGATAATATTCAATGCTCAGGGCGGGACTGATAATAGGTCCATGTCGCAGCTCTCAATGACTGATTTCTTTGACGGAGAGCAACCTTATTTTGATTGTGAAGGGAATGGACATGTTGTCTCTGCCTATGGAAATTTGTCATGCACCGCTAATGATGGGCTTTTTGATGACAAAGGATCAGTGCAGCAATTTAATCATTCTCAACCTTGCATTTCAAAAAACAATCAAGCAGTTTGTGTAAAGAATGAAGGTAAAAAATTAATTACATCTGGCAACATTTTCTGCCATTCTGCTGAAGCTTTAGATGAAGCAAGCTGGAGAAAGTTTACTAACAGGGTTGATGACTCATTATCTCATGATGAAGACTCGAAGCATCCATCTGATATTTCACCTTCTATATCAAATCAGGAGTTTGTGGTTAATGGCAAGGATGCTCATTATTATCATCATGATATTAATCTAAATGTTAGTAGTCAATCTTCCCTTGGTGTTGGACATTTGAATTTAACTTCCTCAGAGCAATATATTTCCAGTGCTCACCCAATTACTTCAACCAAGATGGAGTTAGGTTGTGTTCGGGATGAAAGAGAGAGTAAGTTGATTCCTTCAAGGAATATGGGTCTTTCAAAAGTCAGTCCTGAATCTATTCACAGCAATTCATCCGATTGCAGATCCC
Organism: Adansonia madagascariensis; assembly: GCA_038381835.1. NCBI lineage: Eukaryota > Viridiplantae > Streptophyta > Magnoliopsida > Malvales > Malvaceae > Adansonia > Adansonia madagascariensis. The sequence goes on along the minus strand of JBBYHL010000019.1, from coordinate 6,029,831 downwards.
ATATTGATGATGACCCTGATATATGCATTCTTGAAGACATTAGTCAACCTGCCCGCTCAAATCAATCCCTGGTACTTGTAAAGAAGATCTCTAGTTTGCCGAATACTACATGTAGTATGCAGCTTCATAACTCAGGAATGGGGGGTATCAGGCTCAAGGGAAATGATGAGCGGTCAATTTTTCGTGTTGCATTGCAGGTTAGTGCTGCTTGTTTGAGATTGCACTCTTTCTTGGTTTTATGGATTGGTGAATCAATAGAATTTGGATGAACTTCTGGTTATTGCTAGCTTACAGTGCACTATGCAAATTGGATTTGAAAGAAACTGTCTTTCACTCCTCTCTTGTTACATCTTTATTTAGTTATGTAGTCTTTCACCACAAAAGACTTGTCATCCTTTAGGGAGTGCTTGAATGAAATTGTGCCCCTAATATTTCACTGATCTCTTTGAAAGAATTCTATTTCCAAAACATGGTAATTTATTGTTTCTTACTGCCAAGTAATCTATTATAGAGTGGTAAATAAAATACTGCTGTTAATAATTTGCCTGCCACTTGATGGAACCACGTTCTGATTAATCCTTTCAAACTTCGTAATGTTCTTTTTGATGTCTTCTTTCTGGTATGTTTTGCCAGAAGGGGGAAAAAAAAATAATGCTTTGGAAGAAAGCGAAACTGAAGGCTTGATAAAAGATGACTGTGGTTACTTCCACTATCAAACTCTGTTTAATGAAGCTGTGACCATGAGTGAAGCACTTTCTTTAGAAGGATTTTGTTTAAAAGAGATTGTTCTTAAACACTTTCCTCTGTTTGGGTTCTGTCACTCTACCCTCTTTGCTTCCTCTTCTTTCAAATAGCAGTAGGGCCTTGCCTTTGGCCTGAGGAGCTTTTGAATGAAAGACTGCTGTATAAACAATTATATGTGTAATGAAAATTTTCAACTAAAAAAATTTTAGAGTTTAGAATCTCTTAAAATTCTTCTTTGTTATTCGATTCTGCATCAAATTGGGTTTCACAGTGTAGGTATCTCTTGGTGAAAGTGTTACGCAAGATGATTTTTAAGCTCCTCTGATACTGTTGTGTGTATAAAGCATTGATGTTGCCTTATTTCTGAGCTAAATTGGAGCCCTTTTTCATTGGAATCAATGTTACATGATGTTTATGTCTCTTTGTTAACCTGATTAATGGGATTGTGGTATGCCTTGCAGGGCCTTTGTCAGCCAAACTCTGAAGTTAGTCCTCCAGATGGTGTTTTGACAGTACCTCTTCTACGACATCAGGTTTGAATTGTCCATATCGTACCTTTCTTCATATTTTACTTTGTGAATGCTGAGTTTCGGTGAAGTTTCGAACTTCAGAGATTGGGCATTAGTATTTGCATAAGGTGAAAATGTCTCCAATTGAAGATTTGATTTGAAAAGGACATTTTCATATGGTTTATGGCTTTGAATGCCTAAAATGGGCATGACTTTTCTGCAGGAAAGAATGAGCATTGCTCAAATATACTTATCTTGATCAAGTTGGATAAAATTGGACTCAAATAGTAGTTAATATGGTGATTGTTTGCCAACCTCTTTCTTTGAAAAGTGCAATGTTAATTTTGAGACTTTGCTCTTTTCTTTGAAATGTTCGATATTTCCTTACTATTCATTGATGGAATCAAAGGAGAAACCTTAGACAAAGAGATTATCGTATTTTTCTTGTGGTAGTTTGATTTAAGGTACTATGCTATTTATTAATTATTGTGTAACTGTTGATTTTTTAGTTGAAAATTGTTCTTTCTATGTTGCTTTTCTGATAATCTGTATGTTTGCATAATGATTGCCAAGTTTCTCTTGCTTATTCATTTGTGAGTGTTATGATTCTGTTCTAGTTCCTTTCTAACATAATCCTTGGACAGAAAATTGCTTTGTCATGGATGACCCACAAGGAGAAAGCTGGCTTAAACTGTTTGGGAGGAATTCTTGCAGATGATCAGGTCAGTTCCGTATTCTGAGGTTGTCATACACTAGTTATACAACTGGTGAATTGCATTTTCATATATCTATTTCTTGCAGGGATTAGGAAAAACTGTGTCAACGATTGCACTTATTCTTAGTGAAAGGCCTTCATCTTCTAAAGCATCTTCTCAAGATATGAGGAAGGTTGAGTTGGAAACACTAAATTTGGATGATGATGAAGGGATGGAACAAGATTCTGATAACAGTCAAGTTATGTTAAATGCTCCTTCAAAGAAAAGCTCTTCTCCATCAGGGCAAGCAAAGGGAAGGCCAGCTGCTGGAACTCTCATTGTGTGCCCCACAAGTGTATTGCGGCAATGGGCAGAGGAGTTACACAGTAAGGTGACGAGCAAAGCTAATCTCACCGTTCTAGTGTACCATGGAAGCAACAGGACAAAGGATCCTTTTGAGTTGGCAAAGTATGATGTTGTCCTTACTACATATTCAATTGTTAGCATGGAGGTCCCAAAGCAGCCTCCTGTTCATGGAGATGAGGATGAGAAAGGGAAGTTGGAAACTGACCATGTTTCATCTCTGGATTTTCCAGAAAGCAGGAAAAGGAAATACCCTCTTAGTTCTAATAAAAAAGGAGTTAAGCACAAGAAGGGGGTAGATGATCTGCTTCTTGATTCTGTTTCCCGACCTCTTGCAAAAGTTGGATGGTTTAGAATTGTTCTGGATGAGGCCCAAAGCATAAAAAACCATAGAACTCAAGTTGCTAGAGCCTGTTGGGGCCTTCGTGCTAAACGTAGATGGTGCTTATCTGGGACTCCAATCCAAAATGCCGTTGATGACCTTTATAGCTATTTTAGATTTCTCAGATATGAACCATATTCTGCTTACAAATCATTCTGTGCTAAAATAAAGTTTCCAATTACTAAAAGTCCAGCGAAAGGGTATCAAAAATTGCAAGCTATCTTGCAGACGGTAATGTTACGTCGCACCAAAGGTACTAAATGTTCAATTTTTAATGAACTTTAGTTGGTCTTGCAGTGAATGATGTTCCAAATCCAATTTATGTTAAGCTGGTTGTGAAGTTTCCTTGAGGCTGTTATTTGCATGCAACTAAATGTAATCACTTATGATCATTTTTTTGTGTTCTTTGTGCAGGTACCCTTCTTGATGGGAAGCCAATTATTAACTTGCCGCCTAAAGTGGTAGAACTGAAAAGGGTGGAATTCACAAAGGAGGAACGTGACTTCTATTCTAGACTAGAGACCGATTCACGTGCTCAGTTTAAAGTATGGTTCTTTTAGTCTAATTAAATTTAAAATTTCATTGCAGATCTTGTACATTTTTTGTAGCTTTACAGGATATATACCTAATGGTGCTAATAGTTTTTGTGGTTGTATTACTCGTCCGTGGAAAAGTCTGTTTTTCTTTTCTAATTTTGAAATCTATATCAGGAGTATGCAGCTGCAGGGACTGTCAAACAGAACTACGTGAATATCCTGTTGATGCTTTTGCGTCTTCGCCAAGCCTGTGATCATCCTCTTCTGGTTAGGGGCTTTGATTCAAACTCTTCATGGAAATCATCAATTGAGACTGCAAAGAAGCTTCCTCGGGAGAAGCTAACTTTTCTTATGGGTTGTTTATCATCCTTGGAGCTCTGTGGCATCTGCAATGTATGAAGTTATTTCGGCTTGTTTCTTTAGTCGGTTACCATCCATTTTGAGAACTGCTTCTCTTTTACAATTTTTATGGTGATTTATAATTATCTAGGCGCGTTTGTGTCTATTCTTATGGTTTTTAAAGGATGTGAGTGATCAGATAAGGATTCACTCAATGAGGATAGACACTTACTTGTCTGGGTATGTTTTGATGCTTCAGTTTGGGGTATGCAGAGGGATATATGGTGTTTTTATGGAGGCATGTTCTGCTTTGCATGGTTAACTACCAGATCGTCTCTTTTGGGATAATTTTTCTTTTTTAATTATTCCTTTAATTATTCTTGAACTTTTTAAGTTTTAATTAATCTTCTGTATGCTTATGTTCTATAGGATCCACCTGAAGATGCTGTTGTTACTATTTGCGGTCATGTTTTCTGCAGCCAGTGCATCTCTGAACATCTTAATGGTGATGATAATCACTGTCCCACTAAAAATTGCAAAGTTAGACTCAGTACGTCTTCTGTGTTTTCAAATGCCAATTTAAACAATTCTCTCTTTGAGCAGCCTGGTCAGGATAATTCCCTTGATTGTTCTGGTTCTAAAGGTGTTGAGGTAATTGGGCCTTGTTCCAAGGATAGTTTGTATGATTCTTCCAAAATTAAGGCTGCCCTTAAGGTCCTTCAGTCACTAGCTAAACCTCAAGATTGTAGACTAAGGACTAGCGACTGTCCAGAAGGTTCCTCTGATCCCCATTCTGTGGATTTACCAAATGGTCTTCCAGATGAAAGAAATCTGGTTATGGGTGAAAGTTTGAATCATTCCTGTAAGTTGCCCGGAGAGAAAGCTATAGTGTTTTCCCAGTGGACAAGGATGTTGGATTTATTTGAAGCCTGTCTTAAAAGTTCTTCCATCCAATACAGAAGACTTGATGGAACTATGTCAGTTGCTGCTAGGGATAAAGCAGTGAAAGATTTCAACACCCTACCAGAGGTTTTAACGGCATCTATTTTTTTTTTTTTACCTCTATTATCTTGTATGCCATCATGCGGGAGTGCGAGATTCTCCACTTGGTTACTTATGAAGTTCATTCCTGTTGGCTGTAGGTATCTGTTATGATTATGTCTTTAAAAGCTGCCAGTCTTGGGCTGAACATGGTTGCAGCTTGCCATGTTCTTCTGCTGGATCTTTGGTGGAACCCTACAACTGAAGACCAGGCAATTGATAGAGCACATCGAATTGGGCAGACTCGCCCTGTAACTGTTTTACGATTAACTGTGAAAGATACCGTCGAAGATCGTATTTTAGCTCTTCAGGTAAGCTTTTCAGTTCCCCCCCCTCCTATGCAGGCACAACGCCTTTCTGCTCTTCTCTTTCATTGTTAATACCAAAGCTTTTATCAAGCTCAAGATCGTATTCGATGATGGATATGGTTACTAGCTGCCTGGAAGCAGCTTTGATGTATCTGATAGTGTTACTGGCATGACAAGTTGACATTTAGTGTTATAATCATGGATAAAGCTATTCGTACACTATACAGAAAATTTTGAGCCTGTGCATGGGCGAAGCCTGGCCTGAATGCTTATATTATTATCTAAATAAAAAATTTTAATTAAATATAGTTTAAACCTAATTTTGAAACTGTTTTAAATTTGTGTATCATAAGTTTAGGCTATGGGCCAGTGGTTGCTTTTTAAATTGTGCTTGTTTAAATGTCCATGGTAAAATGGTTTCCTTGCACCAATGGTAATTCCATGCTTACTTTGACCCAGAAGTTTATTTGTTTAGCCTGAACCCTTTGCTCCTAAAATAAGTGCTTGCTTTTTTTTGTTTTTTGAATTGACAGCAAAAGAAGAGGAAGATGGTTGCATCAGCATTTGGGGAGGATGAAACTGGTGGGCGCCAAACTCGCCTCACAGTCGAAGACTTGGAATACTTGTTCATGGCATGATCTTTCACTTTTTAAAACTACTGCAGTAATTTGCATTCTTAAACGGGCAATGTCTTAGACTTGCATCCCCCAAGGTCGGCACATTTTGTTGGGGTCGGAAGCATTGGATCTCCCGCTTCTTCTGGCAGAACCATTTCCCGACTCATCTTCCTTGCCTAGCGGATGCCATTTAGTTAATCCGAGTACGATTTATGGGTTCTTTACTTTTGGACATGAGGCAAGGCTCTTCTTCGAACACGCAATGTGAGTAGTAGGAAAGAATTCTTATAATCCCCTTAGTGCTAGTCACGAAAGGAAAGTTAAAATTTTTTTGTTTACTTTGGCCATTGATGGTTCTCAACCTCTCATCACCAGTGACGTTGTTGTATATGGATTCAAGGCAAGTGCCCTTAAAAAGTAAAGATAATTGAGTTGGAACTGGTTATTCTTTTAGTTAGAGTTGTAAATGAATAGGTCTCCTATATTATTTTTCAAAAATACAGATATTGAAATTTGTAGCTTCGTTGCTAATTTTGAGTATGCTATATATCCCTTCTAGACAGTTCATGCAGTATAATTGTTCTCACTGATTTCCAGCCATGATTATTGCTAGTTGGAACCTTCTACTTTATTTGTGTATTAATTTATTCTTTTTGCCATAAAAAAACAGCGTTGAAAAAATCGGACTCTTCGGTTTAATCCATCTAGTGATCCGAAGGTGAAACCAATTTCACCTCCGATTCAATCTCATTGATTTCACCTTCAATCCCATTTTTACCTGTAATTCAATATCATTGATTTCACCTTCGATTCAATTATTTAAACATCAACCTCGATCGATTTTTTTTTTTTAAGTAAAGAACAAAAAAAAAAAAACCTTCAAAGGAAGTAAATGACATTGGTTTAAACAGCACAAGAAACAGATGAATAGACTTGAAATGAGGTGTGAACCTTGGTGGACCAGATTTCTTGTTTTTCATCTAAAATTGGCATCCTAGTCCTTAAGAAAGTCCAAATATTTCTGTTTACTGAATTACAAATCCTCAATAACAAGCACCAAATATATCAACCCTAAAACGTGATTTCTTTCATTATTAATGTTTCTTTAAATCATACATCATAAATTAAAAGCCCTATTCAGATCTTTGTGTTGCATCTATCATTCAACCAAGACAAAATATCACTACGAACAATTTCGATGTTGTCATCAGGTTCACCAAACAACAACGAATGCCACATTCCTTCATAGATCTTTATCGTCTTGTCTCGACTCGGTGCTTCCTCGTACAATGTCCGACTCACTTCCGGATCCGTAACAACATCTGCACTGCCATGAACAACGAGGAATGGGATACTTACATCACATAGTTTTTTACTCAAATACTCAGTCACTCTCAGGAGCTCAACAACCGTTCCCAATCTTGGCTTCCCTCTATATCTTAATGGATTCTTGTTTCCTACAATCTTCTTTTCTTCTACCTTGATTGATTTGTGCAAAAGATCTTCAGTTGGAACAATCGGTAAAGTGGGCAATAACTTTGACATAAAAGTGAGGACTTGAGGAATTGGCCATTTGGGTCTTACCTTGTCGGAGATTTTGCACATGGGTGCTACCAAAACTGCTCCTTGGAACCCATTCGGATCAGCAAAATGAACCAACAAAGCAATGGCGCCGCCCATTGATTCACCATAGAGAAAACAAGGCAACCCATCAAAGTTATGATCTTGCTTGATGAGATTGAAGTAAGAGAGACAATCTTGAATGACCAAATCAACGTTTGGGACATAACATCTTAGGCCTTGAGATCTCCCATGGCCTTCAATGTCGATCCCAAAGCAAGCAAAACCATTCTGAGCAAGGAAGATTAACGTGGACTGGAAAGTCCAACTAATATCATTACCATAACCGTGGATCCCAAAGATGAGGCCACGTGGAGTGGCGGATATGGGAAGCCATGATCTTGTGAAGAGAGAGAGGCCTCTTGGTGAGGTGTAGAATGATTTTGATCCCTTGATCCCTTGCTGCTTGTAATATTCTTCCTCTGAGATATCACCCCAATAATGAACATCTTCTTGTTCCACCATCTTTTGGAAGGAAGAAGAAGAAGAAGAAGAGGAAGAAGAGAGACAAAATCAGATTATTTGCGTTTGCTGTTGATTGGTGTAGAATTTGTGGTCGGTTTTAAAGGTTCCTGTATTTGGATTCGGTTTACGATGACTCATGTATTGGGCT
>JBBYHL010000019.1:5996104-6006704 GCA_038381835.1 Adansonia madagascariensis | reverse complement strand
TAGCTACTTATCACTTAATCTATTCTAGATTAAGTTAATTTTATTTTTTATAAAATTATATTTAAACAAAATTACCTCTTTTATTAATATCAATAGATAAAATATTTGAATTAAACTTTTAATTTTTATCTAAGATTATCTAAAATAGTATAAAATATTATTAAAATTAATAATTTTTAATATTCAATATTCACTACTATCAAATAATATAGTTGTATTTTATACTTAATTTTCAATAATACATTAAATACTTTTTACAATACAAATTCATTAGTTATAAATTTAGTACTTAATTTTTTAACAATTAATTCAGCTCTTAATTTTTTCAATTTATCAAACATACCCTTAATATTTTGGTTATTTTGGACTATTCAAAGCCCATATTTCAAGGCCTGAGCCCATAGTTGAGGCCCAGGGAAAGCAAAAGTTGAAGATATTCCGATCCAAAGTTCCAACTGCCAAGCACCTGACCTGACCCTAAATCTCACACTTTGTATGACCAAACTACCCTCTCAATTTACCCTTTTATCGGGGGTAATTTCCCAACATTTGTTGTCCTAAAATTAGGACCAAACCGGACCCAAAGCAAAATCCCACCCGACCTACATCTCTCTCTCTCTCGTATTTGTTAAAACCAGTCTCTTCTTTTCTCTCAGCTCACCATCCAAGAAAGAGAGCTCTTCATTTCGTTTCAAAATCTTGAATTCTCGAAAATTGTTCTCTTTCTTTGCCCAAAATACCCTTACCTGTCTTTTCAATGCCAAATCCAAGGTAACGCCGCCAGAAAGAAAACCCAGACTCTCAAGCCATGATCGTTCGAACCTACGGTCGCCGCAACCGTGGTTTAACCAGGACATTCTCCGACTCCCTGAACGACGACGTCTCCGACTCCCCTCCCTTGTCCCAAGAAACGGTGCCGTCTCAAGACATCTACAACTTCCCTTTTACTGCCACTCAGGAATCCTCTTCCTTCTGGCCATCCTCTCAAGATTTCAAGGACGACGACGACAACAAGAACCGAAAAACGTCCGTTAAAGCAACCCGAAGTGGCTTCGAATTTGACGATTCGAGGAATGGCTGCGTGAGAAGATCCAAGAAACAGAAGCAAAGCCAGGGCAAGAACGAGGTAGGGTATTCTTCTACGCCCTGGATTCCGCCTACTTCGAGTCTGATGGAGGCTCAAGAATTCGGGGAAATGATGGAGCACGTTGATGAGGTTAATTTCGCGCTTGATGGGTTGAAGAGAGGCCAGCCAGTGAGGATCAGAAGAGCGAGTCTTTTGTCTTTGCTTTCAATTTCCGCCACGGCCCACCAGAGGAGACTTTTGAGAACTCATGGGTGTGTTAAATTCTTGTTGGGTTTTTAGTTTTAAGGTTCTTTGGTTGAAATTTATTGATAAAGGCATCTGGGTAGTGTTAATTTTCGGTGGATTTTTTAAATTTGAATGTAGATTCGTTTATGGAAATAATTTGATTGATTCAAACGGATTAAGGTGCGTTTTGCTTCTTTTTGACCATTTGATTAGGCTTTTAGGGATATACGGATCAGTTATTTTAGGAAGAGCTCGAAGATTTAAATTCCCTTCAGTGGATCTCTAGACTTTAAGCATATTTGAAATTTTGAATTCCCTTCCGAGACTCTCTAGACTCTTAAGTATATTTGGCCTTTTCGATGTAGTGAAAGTGAAATGTATCAAAGGTTTTGGGTCTTTGATGAAGGGCTAGTTTATTAGAAAATTTTAAAGATAGTTGGCGGTTTTGCATTCTTAAGACTGGAAACAAGTTTGTGATGATAGATAGTTTTCTCATTCTATTTTGGGGGCTATGTAAGTTATTGATGTTTTTGATCGTCTGTGGATGAAATTTGACTTTGAAATTAATTTAAACTTTTCCGTTGGTTGTTAATTTATGAATCTAGTAGTATTAAGAATGTTAATTCCATTATGTTTTTACTACATTTTTTCTTTCTAGAATCTGGTACACCAACTTTGTGAGTTTTTTTCCCTAAAAAATAAGGTAGGATTCTTTGGAGTGAGTAGTTTTCTAAATTAAAAGACAAAAGCATCGTTAATTTTATTTTGATTTCTGAGTAATTTTTTTTTAACTCTTACTTGACTGGTGACAACAACTCAATCACACACTTTATATTTGGTATGGATGTCATTGACTGCACCAAGATCTCAAGCAGTGTAAGGGTGAGGGAGAAGATATATAAGACTAATGTCTTAATAAATCTGTTGAGGAAGCAATGTAATTAATTTCTTTTGTAGTCTTCTTTGACTATATTCCAATTTCAGTAATATTTCAAAGCTTTCTTGTTATTTGTTGCTAATATATGACTGATATATAACTGAATTTGAACTAAGTAAAGATTGTGTGATTGATTTATTTAGAAACATACCTGTAAAGATCCTAGGGATGATGGGGGCATTTAATTAGCTTATCATCTCTTTGAGACCACCATCTAATCTTTGAACTCTCTTAACTTCTTTGTAAGGATCAGGGTTTGTGTCTTAGTGTCCAAAATCTGTCTGAGAAAGTAGCATGTGGTACTTTGGCGTATGAGGCCACCCGTGATAGGATCTGCTATCCTTGGAATTTGTTAATTGTCTCTTTTTAGGGATTGTCAATTGACCTCTTCAGCTTATTTAATTTTCTGAATTTATAAATCAACTTTTTACTGGTGCAGTACTTGTTTCACACTAAAAGAATAATATAGATAAAAGATTCAGTGGTTTTCCTGAGTAGTATTTTCTCTCTTTAAACCAAGCATATTCAGGGAAATTCTATTGTCTTCTGGAAGGAAGAATTTTACTGTGATTCACATTGATGTCCTTACACTGGATTCGCAAATATGTTCCTTTCAGGATGGCAAAGACAATAATTGACGCTATTTTGGGGCTTAACTTTGATGACATCCCAAGCAACCTGGCTGCTGTGGCCCTTTTCTATGTCTTGACCAATGAAGTAAGTTTTTCAGCATTTGAAGTTGCACTTCAGTGACTATTTATTAATCTATATGTAATTGCTGCTTAATAGTTGAGGATTTTATGCGCACATAGGATTCTTGTGTGAAAATGCGGATCCAGGACTAAATTGAAAGTTAACAATGAAGAACCCCATACCTATTAGTACTATTATTTCTGCACAAGCAGACTTTGTAAATGTGGGTCTTTTGGTGCCATCTTACATGTACTGCTATGTCATAACTGGTTACATTAAAGGTGGATGTTAATCTGTCCTGCCACACATTACCTTCATCTTCAGTTCAATTTTATTCTTACTGTGAGAGAAAAATGTCAACTTGTTTATTTATTTTAAAATTCAGATGTCAAGAAATCCATGATTATATGCCTGAAGAGAAATATTTATTTAATATCAATGCATTATATCAGATACCGTTTATGCATCGAAATTTAGGAGTTGTAGCTTTTATGGTTTTTATTTGTTTGCATCAATTTTCTTAAATCAATATTTGCGTATAGTTGAATCAAATGTTCTAAACATGTCAATTACAATATCCATCAAGGTTTGTGTGAATTTATTGTGTCAGGGTCAAGATGAGCATCTCCTGGAATCACCTTCTTGCATTCGGTTTCTAATTAAAATTTTAAAGCCAGTCTCCCCCACTGCTAAAGAAAAGAAAACAGAGAAAGTGGGCTTTAAGCTTTTGGCATTATGCAAGAATTCTGACGTCTCACGGGATACAACTAAAGTGTTGGATTCAAGCTCTGCTGCCATTATTTCCAAAGTTGAGGAAATTCTTGTCAGTTGCAAAGAAATGAAGTCAAGGGGTGGGGATGATAGTGGCTTAAGAAGGCCAGAGTTAAGTCCAAAATGGATAGCTTTGTTGACAATGGAGAAAGCTTGTTTGTCTAAAATTTCTCTTGAAGGTATCTAATGGAAATATCTGAGATTTTCAAGTACTTATTTATAGATTGTCTTATTGGAACTGTAATGATAGCTAAATATAGACTCTAAAAAGGACCACATATGTACGTATAAATACATATTCATAAAGTCAGGTAATTTTTTTCGCTCCTTGCTGATTGCTTTTGTATTTTTGTGCATTGGTATCATTCACCTAGATACAACCGGTACGGTAAGGAAAACTGGGGGTAATTTCAAGGAGAAACTAAGAGAGCTGGGAGGACTTGATGCTGTCTTTGAAGTGGCAATGGAGTGCCATTCTGTTATGGAGGTGTGAGCTTGTATGTTAATATCTATGTTGATATCTAATTTCTTTTCTTTAGCATTTCAACTGAAAGAGATTTAAAAATACTGCTTTAAGATTTGAATCTTCATGGTTCCACCTCTTACATTTACATGAAGTCATTCACTGGGAATTAGCAATTTTTGATAAATATTTATTATAAATTATTCGTTGGTGACATATAATGCATGAACTTCTCTGCAGGTTTGGGTGGAGCAGACTTTATCTTCTCCTCTTACAGAAGATAAAAAGGATGTGCAGACCCTCTTGCTGCTTTCAAAATGTTTGAAAATCATGGAAAATGCTGCATTCCTTAGTAGTGACAATCAGGTACTTAAGTTGTGATTTTCAGTTATTTTGTTTTTCATTTTCTTTTTACACAGTTTGTATAACTAAACTGCTACTTATATTAAGCTGTCAAGAAGACTCTAAATGTTTTTCTTTACTTTTATTTTAGAGTCATCTGCTAGAAATGAAAGGGAAATTGAACTGTCGTGGTTCTCCGCTGTCTTTTACAAAGCTTGTTATAAGTGTAATCAAGATTCTCTCAGGTTACCGATGTTGCAATTACTATTTCAAAATGTCTTCGCTTTTCTTTTCTTTATTGTCTTTTTATCTTTTGAAAGATTTATTGGATTGTGATTTACCAATGTCATTGTTTCCAGGGCTTTATTGTAAGAGTTCTTCTGCATCATCCGGTCCTGAAAGGGCTTTTAGTATATCTAAAGTGATGGGTAATGTTGATGAATTTGCTCTAACTGCAGATTGTAAAGGTATTGGGCAGTCTGATATCATTGAATAAAATATATCTTTCTGGTGGCTGCTGTTGGACTTGATTGATTCTCTTTAATTTTGCAGTGGATAGACATGATGTTATCTCCATCAGTTCATCTGAAAAATCCTCTAGCATGGAGTGGTCCTTCTCTGAAAAAATATTCAATACATCTCAGAATGATCCAGGGTCCTCCACTCAGTGGTTGGGTCGTTCTGCACCCAGTTTTCAAACTGCAGCTGCATCAACAAATGATAGTTGTTTACTGAAGATGAGAATCCATTCTTCCTTGTCCAGCTCATGTAGTGGGAAATTAGGAAGTTCATATGATGAAATACCAATAACAAGCAATGGGTCAGGGACTCTTTCTGAGAGACCTGATGGTACAAAGGATGGCAAATGGCAACTTTTAGAGGATAGTCAGGATCCTTTTGCATTTGATGAAGATGATTTTGTGCCTTCCAAGTGGGACTTACTATCCGGGAGAAAAAACACATCCCAAACTAAAAAACATGGGAAACTTGGGCCAAGAAATAGAGAAATCCAAGATGAGCATCAATGCCAATTTACAATGAGCCAACAGGAATCAAGTAATGGGGAAGTTTTCCAGGGAAAATCAATCAATGAAGAATATAATCATTCTAGTTCAACTTCTGGTTCTCAAAGTGCTGAGGAAGAATATCCCGGCCTTCTTTCAGACTGCCTTCTTGCTGCTGTCAAGGTACTCCTGAATATGTAGTTCACATTTCATCAAACCTTTGCAGTGCTTGTTTTTGGATTCAAAGCGTTATTATATGTATCATTACAAGGAGTTAAAAGAAAGTTACCTGTTGTATGTGTTCTGCTTTTTGAATCCTTCAATGTTATTGATTGGATTGACTGTTTCTCTGCAATTTTATGGACAGTATAAAACTGGCTTTGCTGTGTAGAACATCTGATATCCTGTATGTTTTCTCTTAGACTAGTGGTTTATTTGATCAAATAAGGGGGGTGTTATCTTGGCAGGTTTTGATGAATTTAACAAATGACAACCCACTCGGCTGTCAGCAAATTGCTGCTTCTGGGGCCCTAGAGACCTTGTCTACAGTGATTGCTAGTCACTTCCCTTCATTCTGCTCATATTTGCCTCGCATCAGTGGAATGGAAGAGAATTCTCTTAGTGTAGAACTTGACAACAGGAATGACAGACCTCTGACTGATCCAGAGTTGGATTTCCTTGTAGCTATACTGGGTCTGCTTGTGAACTTAGTAGAGAAGGATGAACATAACAGGTTGATGTACAAAGCAGAATAGAGGTCTTCTTATGTCTTTATATAATCATAGCCACAGGCACATAACAATTACATGTCATGCTTCTATGTAGATCACGGCTTGCAGCAGCATCTGTTTCTGTGCCAAATTCGGAAGGGTTAAGAGAGGAGGGTCGCATGGCTGTGATTCCACTACTATGTGCCATCTTTCTTGCTAACCAAGGAGAAGATGATGCTATTGGAGAAGTTCTGCCTTGGGTGAGGAACCACAAACCAACCCCCCTCCCCCCCCTCCCCCCGGTTGTCTTCATTTATTCTTTTTCATGGCTTTGAGCACTTTGTATGCTAGTGGGATTGAAGAATTTATGAATACTGACGTGGCTTAAATCTTTGTTGTATTGGATTATACAGAATGATGAGGCTGCTATGGTACAAGAAGAGAAAGAAGCGGAGAAGATGATTTTAGAAGCATACGCAGCCCTACTGCTAGCATTTCTTTCTACTGAAAGGTTGGTGTTGCTGATATATTTCCCGGTGCCCTGTTTTATGTTTTCTTGCTAAACTGTTTTTGCACTTTGTTGTTGACAGTAAGAGCACACGTAATGCAATTGCTGATTGTCTCCCAAATCGTAGCCTATCAATTCTGGTACCTGTATTGGAGAGATTTGTGGTATGTCTTTAATCTAAGTACCATTTAATAATTGAAATTAGCATCTATATAGCAGTAGGTTGACATCATTTGAGAGTTTATTGTAATTCAATTCATCATGAGCAAGATAACTTGGACATTGGCCAAAAGTTTAGGGCTGGAATTTTGACTATAGGGTTTCTTAGTTGGTCATGTTCATCGTTGCTTCATGGTTTGATACTATGTTACTTAGAAGTAAGTTTTGGATATGGGTATGCGTATGGCACTACTATCCTTTTTTCTTTAATAGTTTTTTCATATATTTAGAGGATCATATCCTTGTACCCTTATCCAAATATGTGTCGGACATAGATGTCAAACACAAGTATTTCAAGAAAAATGAAGAGTCAGAGTAACGTAGGTTGATATGCCCATCCATTGACTGGAAAGTAATTTATTGCATTTAGGCCTTAGAATTATGAACGTATTGGTTAACTTTGGAAAATATTTATGCGATTCCATAATCTGTAAACTTTCTTTTATCCTTGTGCAGGCATTTCATTTTACATTAAACATGATTTCTTCAGAGACTCATAGAGCTGTGAGTGAAGTGATTGAGTCATGTAGGATACCGTAAGAACTAATGAAATAATTTGTACAGCCTTGTCTTCGATTTTAGATTAGATGTTTGTTATCGTGCAAGCCGGTGTCCACGAGGATGGGAGTGGGCAGCACACTGTATCGAACCAACCCACAGACCTCTGTTATAGTCATTGATCCGTTTGTTTGTTTTTACACACACAGTTTTCCCACTTAATGTTTTTCCTTTTTATTGACAGTATTATTCTTTGTAGCACTATTACATTTTGATGCAGGCCAGGACTCGGTGTACATGAAAGTGAAAGTATAATCAAGAAGTTTTCCACTGCCTTGTGTATGTAAATATTCAGTTGCGTATATATGTATTTTTAATTTTTTACTTTGCAAATATGTCTCCACTTAAAAGGAATCAAGCATTCAGGTATGTTGAACATTTTTTGCTTTGGCTAGTGTCTTCTGCTGCTCTATTATGCTAGTATACTAGGTTACACGGATTGAGGCGTATGTTACTGAGATTTAAGTGTAAGTATCTGATATAGGTATATGTCTAATACGGGCATGTTTAATTTTTTTAAAAGTTTTTCATTTATTTGGAAGATTGTTGAAGGGTCATATTTCAAATTCATTTTTGGATAGCCATAATGTATAGGTGGATGTGAGTACTTAAAGCAAAATAAAGAGTCTGACAATTGTTGACATTCAAACAAACTAGAGTCCAATACTCAAATTCCTTGAGAATAGTTGCTATTTTGGTTTTTTGAAATTTTGACCACACATTTTTCTGAGCGTGGGGGGATTTCAAATTTAAGACTTGCTTGTTCATTTTCGAAAATGGCCGTTTCACGTACTTGATCGCACATGCTTATCGAGAAAGTTGACTATAAGCTGATTCACCATGTCTGGGAACTGTTCTTGCATGAAATGTGTTCCATCCGGTAAGAACTCTATCTCCAATTTGCTTACATATTCTCTCACTTTTCCGCTAGTTATATAGTCTTCAATGCCTGGGAAGTTGAGGAAATAGTCCTTTTCACCCGCAAGTAGAAGCACCGGAACCTCCACTTTTGGATTTTCTATGCTGAATTCCACTCGCAGTCCCCTGCATGAATACACAACTTGGGGTATTTCACTTAACTTCTTTTGGGTAAAAATGAAGGCTATGGTATTCATTTAGATCTGTCCATTGTTTGGGTGGTATTTTAGCCCAGATTTTTCAAACTCGTTGTTCAAGTTTGGCTCGGACTTGGCTTGAGCTGGTCTGATGGTTCGTTTAATTAGGAAATAATAATTCGGATTTGATCAAGTTGAATTCGTAAAATATTTGTTTAAGGCCTGACTCGACGCTTTAAAAGGTCTTATTTGTTCATCAAGAGAGATAATAGAAGAAACTGACGAACAGTGTACTCAAAACAGTTGGAAACCTTACGTGTAGGGGACTTGCATTGGAGAACTGAATCCAGATGTTTCATATGCTTTAACATACATTGTGAAATCTTCATCGTTTAACCATGGTGGAAGAGGTGTAGATTGATCAACCAAATCCATAATCTCCTTGCCTTGCTCTGCCACAGGAATTTCACTTCTTGAGAAAAGGATATAGATGTTTCGCCAGACGGTTTTTACATCAAATCGCCTAAAGTCAGCCTCAGCCCTTCCAGGCTCCTACAATGGTTAATGAAAGGGAAATTATCAACCGTATAAAAATGGCCCTACTCCGTGGGTGCTTTAATATCATCAGCATTCTTCTCTACTTTTGCAAGAGCATATGGTGCCGCATCATATTCAAGTTGTGAGGGTACAGCTTGATGATCTTGCCAAGCTTTAGAAAAGCATGATATCACCAGTGAGTGAGTACGTAATGACTATGCCTACTCTCGCAAGAAATGCATGGTGTCATATTATATTCAAGATAATATTTTCTTTGAGCCTACAACTTTCGCGGCTTTGTTACTCCTAAGTGCGTCTCTAGAGTTCTTGAGGTGCATGAGAGGTCATTGATTTGAGCCAACAAAGGTGCTCCCTAAAGGGTAACAAAGCCTTGAAAACTGAGTTCAAAGAGGATAATTCTTTAGATGTGATGTGACACCAAATTACCGATGATACCATGCGCTCCTGACGGGTAGACAAAATTATTGGGCTGCCCCCACACAGAAGAGAACCCTGAAAAAATTGACAGGGTTCAAATGGGAAAATCAAATTACCTTCCACCTGGAAATGTAGAAACCTTCAGGAAGATCCCGGTACCTTTGAGGCCTAGGAACAAAGAAAGGGACACCCAAAGACACAACTCCACGGATCCTTGTTGGATGCAGAAGGGTGAGCAGATAAACAGGCCACGATCCAAAGTCTTTCCCGATAAGGAAAGCCCTTCAGCAGGATGGTTTCAGTCAAGATTAGATAGAAAAAAACAGTTCATGGCTTTGGATAAAAAAGAATTATGTAGTCCAAATCAAAGATATTTTTATTACCTTGTCAATGTTAAAAGAATCAAGAATGGCTAAGGTGTCCTCAACAAAATCATTGAAGGAAGCTTTTTCAGGTTCTGGGTGGTGATCAGATAGTCCAAATCCCCTCAAATCAGGCGCAATTGCACGGTAACCAGCATCAGCAATGGCAATCATTTGATGTCTCCATGAATACCATATCTCCGGAAAACCATGTAGAAATAATACAGCCACTGAAGAACCTGCAGAGAAGATTGAATCACAATATGAAAGCCTATAGCAGAGATAACATGGAAGTTTTTTTTCTCAAGCATAGAATGAATGTCAATTGAAATTTTACCTGTTCCAATCTCAGCTAGGTGAAGCTTCGTTCCTCTTACATCGATGTACTTGTGCTTTATTTGATCCATTGCGCGAAAAGTTAGGGAGAAAGAGAGTTGACTATTAAATTCTAACCGTAATTTTGAGTCTATAAATATTCTTTTCGAAAGGTTAAGGGTGGTTTAATCACTAGGATCCTTCTGGTTTGATTACGTCAGAATAGGTTGTTTTTTTTACACTAGGAGGCCCGTTTCACTGTTGCTCAGTCGATCCAAGCCCGTTTCTATGGAAATCAGCAATTATATCAAGATTCGAGACGAGCGGTAAATATGAATATATATATATATATATGAGTATATATATATTTTTATTA
>JBBYHL010000019.1:5984010-5994275 GCA_038381835.1 Adansonia madagascariensis | reverse complement strand
AAAAAAAAAAACTCCTCCTCAACAAAGCAATGGTTTTCAAAAGTTTTAATTTAAGTAAATGGGATTCTTCAAAGCTGCAACATTTCAAATCAATAATATTGCCCAAGATTTTCAGAATTTAAGCTACAACATGTAAAAGTGTTCAATATCAACATGTTATTTGGGGTCCAACACGACAATATAATCGTAATCAAGTGAATAATAATATCATTAAAGACATACTTTGCATTGTGCATAATAATATCATGAAAGACATATTAGCAATGCAAAACACATTTGGCAAATTTATGACATTTCTCCCCCTTTTTGTTATATCAAAACACATGAAAGATCAATTCAAAGTAATGGAGAAAATGCAACCAAAGATGATACATTGAGAATAAAATGTTAAATAGAGTCAACAAAATAAGTAAAAGAGATCCAAACGAATCCTAAAAACTTAAATACTATCCTAAAATGAACCTAACATGACTAAGTTTCATTGATCGGAGGATCCGCGACAGGTGGAGAAATAGGCGAAGATGCATGAGGAAAGGTCGCCAAGAAGCTATGGAATTGCTTGGTCAACACCCAATGACTATGCTTAAGACTAGAAAGGCAAGCATCAATGGAATCAAATCGGTGATCCCAAGAGTCAAAGCATCGCTCCCATGTGTCAAGACACCCCATGATGGAATCGTACATATGTTGGGGGTCCATGGGCATGGATGATGAAGTGTCAGGAGTCAGGGGTGAAAGTGATGCATCATGCTCTATATCATCATCAACATGGTCATCAGGAGCGGGAGCATCTAATTGCTTAAGCGGTGGAGGTGGTTGTCGACGAGCCTTGGGAACGAAGTAGGCACCTTGAATTTCATACCTAGCGAGCGTCATGGATTTGCGACCTAGATAATAGTAAGTACATACCATAATCTCAAGGTTATGAGAAAAATCAAAACCTTGAGTGCTGAAGTAGTAGCTCAATGCCATGCCATGGAGGAGGCTATGACAACCACGAACACAAATAATAAAGTCCGCAAAGATAAAATGGACTAGGTTTGGACAGTTGTCAGTTTGAATCATATGGAACCACCAAGAGTTAAAATCACTAATAAAGGTGTGATTGGTGTGATATGGATGGAGCACATGAAAAATGATAAGATGAAGTAAGCAATCAACTAGAAGAAGGAAGGTGGCTTCGTTGTTCGAAGTGCGTAAGGCTACGAGAGCTGAACCTTTATTGATTACCTCTTCATTCGAGAATCGAAGGCAATCGCAATAGAAGCCAAGTTGACTATGAGATCTTATCCCAAAAGATAAGATAGAATAGCAATGACATGATTATGATCATCACTGATAAGTGAGGCATTGCTAAAGAATGCACGAACAAGATTTTTGCAAATCGAAACGTTAAGAAAAAAAATTTGGTCTTTCGAATGTATCAAAAATCTGAAGGTAAGGATAAGTAATGAATCGAAAGAAGGGGTAGTCAATAACTCGACATTGTTGGATGAGCATACAGGCATATATGGTAGTGAATCACTCACGAGCCTATGCATCACGGAAGCATAGGTCGAAGAATGATTGTGTTTGGGTTGAAGGTGGTTGACGAGCGGTAGAAGTGGAAGCAAGGGTGACAAGTCCTTGACGATAGACAGTTTGTTTGGTCTTTGAAGGCATGGTAGTATTTTAAGGTGGTTAGGAAATTTTGTCAAGCAGATGGTGACACGGTAGAACTGGATGTTGGTTCAAAAAAATAAAAGAGATGACTGATGTTGGTGAAGTGTTTGAGGTGATTTGGAGGGTATAAGATAAAGTGGAAGTGGGTTCTGATGAGGTTCATCGAGGGTGGTGAAGGTTGTCGAAGGTAGCAGGTCGGGTTGAGGAAGTTAGGTAAGGTGCTAAGGAAGAGTTGGTTGAGGAAAATGGTCAAGCACGTGGTGGGCGGTAAGTTTTAGTGGCAATATGGAATAGTTTATCGAATAAATTTGCAACCAATCATAACAGTTGGGTTGGAAAAACTTGAAAATAAAAAATCACTTGAAAGTTTTGAAGAAATTTGGACAAATTTTGAATAATTTAAAAGAAGAATGGTTAAGGTTTGAGTGAGGAGAGTTTTTGAATTTTTATGGTTTTGGGTGGTAATGGATTTAATTTTAGAGGGAAATGGTGAATTATAATGAAATCTACCTATTTTAGATCAAGGATTGTAAGAAAAATGAAAGTTAGAATAAGTGTGATGATTTGAGGGTGAATGAGTGAGTGAGAGAATGCTAAATGAAATAGTGAATAGTGCTCGATGAAAATAAACTCGCGCGTGCGAGGATTGCTTAAATCAATAATTTGTATCGATACAGAGGAGACAGTACATATATAAGGTATTGATATTTAGAGTTTAGTATCGATACAGAGAACAATTCTGGGTTTTTGTATCGATACAAGGAACTGGGTCTCAAGACATAGAACAAGTAGGGGCTGTATCAATACAAGATGGAGAGTATCGACACATGGTATCAATACATGGAGTCAGGTATCGATACAGTGAACAATTCTAGGTTTTGTATCGATACTGTAAAATCGATCTCAATACTGGAAAAAAAAGTTTTTGCTGGTATCGATATGTATGGCCTAGTATTGGGTCATTTCCATTAGGATGATATCAATTTAAGCATATTTTTGACCCAATTGCTCTTTGAAAAGCATTTAAAAATGTAACTTTGAACAAAAGTTTTGACATCAAAATCATTTTGCATGAACAATTCAAAATTTAACCAAAAAACAAAATCATCCAAGAATCAAAAGTCATACAAGCGCACATCATCAAACAAGTAGATATGTAAGGCCAACTTTTCAAACCAAGCATGATATAAACCATATTGAGGCAAAGTGTCAGAATTTTATCAACTTTTAAATTTAGGGTGCATTCATTAAGCTAATTTCTCTTCTAATTATGCAAAATCTACCTTTGTCAAGTGGTTTAGTGAAAATATCAGCTAGTTAATGCAAGGTATCAACAAATTCAAGCACTATATCAATTTTTTGCTCATGATCTCTAATGAAGTGATATCTAATCTCTATGTGCTTAGTTCTAGAGTGTTGAATTGAATTTTTGGTGAGATAAATGGCACTAGTATTGTCACATTTAATTGGAATATGATCCATGGTAATGCCAAAATCCCCCATTTATTGTTTTATACACAAAATTTAGGCACAACAACTTCTCGCGGATATGTACGCTGCTTCGGTTATGGATAAAGCAACACTATTTTATTTCTTGGAGAACCATGATATGAGCATATTTCTAAGAAATTGACAAGTACCGAAAGTGCTTTTCCTATCAATTTTACATCGACCAAAATCTGCATCAGAATAAGTATGTAAGGCAAGGGATGATTTTTTTGGATACCATAAGCCTAGATTATTGGTGTCTCTAAGATATTTAAAAATTCTTTTCACTGCACTAGATGTGACTTCCTAAGTGATGATTGATATCTAGCACTTAAGCATACACTAAATATTATGTCGGATCTACTTGCGATAAGATATAGCAATAAACCTATCATAGACCTATAAAGTTTAGAGTCAACACATTAACCTCCTTCATCCTTCTCAAGCTTTGTTGAAGTACTCATAGGTGTGAAACAAGGCTTTGCTTCATCCATTTTGAACCTCTTGAGTAATTCCTTGGTATACTTTGTTTGATTGATAAAGATGCCATCTTTGTTTGATTGATAAAGATGCCATCTTTTGTTTGCTTGACTTATAGTCCCAAAAAGAATGTTAATTCTCCCATCATGCTCATCTTGAACTCACCTTGCATTAACTTAGAAAATTCTTGACAAAGAGATTCATTAGTAGCACCAAAGATAATATCATCAACATAAACTTGAAACACTAAAATATCTTTGTTTTTGACTTTTATAAAAAGAGTTTTGTCAACATTGCCTCTATTAAAACCCTTTTCAATTAAAAATTTTGGAAGCCTTTTATACCATGCCCTAGGTGCTTACTTTAGACTATACAAGGCTTTTGAAAGTTTAAATACGTGATCGGGATAATGAAGATTTTCAAAACCAGGAGGTTGCTTAACATAAACTTCCTCATTAATAAAACCATTTAAAAAGGCACTTTTGACATCCATTTGATACAACTTAAAATTTTTAAAACATGCAGAGGCTAATAGTATTCTAATGGCCTCCAATCTAGCTACAGAGGCATAAGTCTCATCAAAATCAATTCCTTCTTCTTGATTATATCCTTTAACTACTAATCTAGCCTTATTTCTAACTATCGTTCCATGCTAATCAAGTTTGTTCCTAAAGACCCATTTAGTACCTACAATGGGATAATTACTACTTTCCACTAAATTCTAAACTTGCTCCTTTTAAATTGATTTAACTCCTCTTGCATGGCCATGATCCAGCAACATCCTTTAGAGCCTCATCTAAATTTTTAGGTTCAATTTGTGAAAGAAAAGCTATATAATTGCGTGCATTTTTAAGAGATGATCTAGTTCTTACTCTTTGCTTCGGGTCACCAACTATCTTACCTTTTCTGACATAAGTTAAATCTCTAGGATAATTTATTTCTCTTTCTACTTGAGTTGGCTCATTGAGTTCTTCCTCTTTTAGAGCTTCTTGATTTTGTATTGTTTTTCCTTACTCCTTGTGTGATGCTTGTTCTTGGTAAATTTCTACATCATCATTATCAAAAGATACTTTCCTCAAAGTTAATTTAGCTTCATCAAATATAACATGTATTGACTCTTCAACAACCAAGGTTCTCTTATTAAACACTATATAAGCTTTGGAATTTGTTAAATAGCCAAGATAAATTCCTTCATCATTTTTTGCATTAAATATACCAAAATTATCCTTTCCATTATTTAGTACAAAACATTTGCATCCAAAAAGATGAAAATAGCTAATGTAGGTTTTCTTTCTTTAAAAAGTTCATATAGAGTTTTCTTTAGGATTGGCCTAACCATAGCTCAATTTATAATGTAGCAAGGAGTGTTAATGGCTTCCGCCCAAAAATGCCTTGGTAAATTATTTTCAAAAAGCATGGTTCTAGCCATTTCTTCCAAGGTTCTATTTTTCCTTTCAACAACTCTATTTTGTTGAGGAGTTCTAGGAGCTGAGAAATTATGGCTAATGATACTTTCATTACAATTTGTCAAAACCAAGATTTTCAAATCTTTTTCTATGACCACTTCATACATTTGAAATAAAATAACCTTTTTCACTTTGGATAATTTTGCAAAAAGTAATAAATTTTTCTAAGGCTTCATCTTTAGAGCTTAAAAAAAAACCCAAGTAAACCTAGAGTAATCATCTACAATAGCAAATTTATATTGTTTACCTCTTAAGCTTAATATCCTAGTAGGACCAAAGAGATCAATATGAATAAGTTGTAATACTCTAGTAGTTGAAACAATATGAATTGGTTTAAATAAAGCTTTCCTATGTTTCCCTTGAACACATGCATCACATATTCTATCATTATCAAATTTCATTTTTGGCAATCAACAACAAGGTCTTTTCTAGATAATTTGAAAATTATATTCATACTAGCATGTCCTAATCTTCTATGCCACAACCAAGATAAGTCATCATTATTAGCAACAAAGCAAACATTTTGAGAAGACAAGTCATCTAGATGCACAATATAGACATTTCCTTCTCTATATCCTATAAAAACAATTTTATTTGACTTAACATCAACAACTTGACAATTTATTGATTCAAAAATAACTTTTATGCCTTTAACACACAATTGACTAATACTAAAGAGATTACGTTTGAGAACTTTGACAAATAGAACATTTTCAATATTGGATGAAGAATTGTTACTTATGGTTCCAATACCTTTAATTTGTCCTTTTGAGTTATCACTAAAAGTAACACTTTTTCCATCCTTAGGCCTTAGTTCCATGAATTGATTTTTGTCATCGGTCCTGTGTCTTAAGCATCCACTATCAAGGTACCAAGAATTCTCCCTTATTGAATTTTCCTTGAAACAATACTCTTCCTCCTACAACCACAAAGTCATGTTTTTTTTTGGGTACCCAAATTTTCTTGGGTCCTTGAGTATTAGTGTTCATAATTCTTGTGCCTTTTGGAATCCATTTTATTTTGGTAGCCTCATCTTGAGATGTGCTAATACCCTTAGGGACCTATACCCTCCTAATAAGCTTGTCTCTATAAGTAATGGTCTTTAAAGAAGAAGTGTGAAATGTATGACCAAGTTTATGGCAATAAGTACATATGCTAGATACATCAAATGATTTGTTTTGTGTCATAAAAAAAATTCTTGAAGTGAGTTTCTTTTTCAATTCTATTATAGATATTTATCAAAGAATGCTCTTTGTGTTTTTAGCATATTATTCAATTTTTGTTGTGTCATATAAAACCTTCTGAATGAGTTATACAAGTTTGTGTTTTTCTTAGTTAGATCATCAATATTAATTTGTAACTCATTCACTTTCTTCTTAAGATCATTATTTGTCATGCTTAATGTTTCATTTTCTTCCTTTAGTTTAAAGATCACATGATTATATTTTGAATTCATGGTTTCGAATTCTAATGCTAATTCATCAAATGCATCTTGTAATTCATCAAATGAGTGAGGACTAGTATTAGAATATACATTGGGCTCATCATGAGCCATGAGACATAGGTTGGCCACCTCCTTATCATTATTATCGGATGTGTCACTATCACTCCATGTGGCCACCATAGCCTTTTTTCTTTTGCTTCTTCGGGTTTGGCTTTTTGCACATTAGACATTTAAATTTTATGTATCCTAGTTTCTTGCATTCATAGCAAATGATTTGTTCTTTCTTTTTCTTGCTTGAATTTTATTTCATCATTTCTCTTCTAAGAGGTTTTCTTACTTTATTCATTCTCATGAACTTGTTGAATCTTTTTGCAAACATGGCCATTTCTTCATCTTCCTCAACCTTCTCATCATCATCATCATCACTAAGAGTGGTTGTTTTGAAGGCAACACTTGCCTTCTTAGGTGGCTCTTGATCGTGCTTGATCTTCATCTTTTAGGTTAGAAAAGAACCTATGAGTTCATCCAAGGAAAGTGTGCTGGGATCCTTGGATTCCTCAATTGCTATCACTTTTGCTTTTCAAGACTTGGGAAGACTATAGAGTAGCTTCTTCACCATCTTTTTATTTGGATAGGTCTTTCCATGTGCCTTTAACCCATTGATAATATTTGTGAACCTATCAGACATTTCTTTGATAGTTTCATCCACCTTCATCTTAAATAATTCATAGTCAAGCATAAACATGCTTATTTTGGATTCCATGACTTGATTTGTTCTTTCATGTGTGGTTGCTAACTTGTCCCACATTTGCTTGGCATTATCATATAGTGAGACTTTATTGTACTCACTTAGACCAAGAGCACAAAATAGTGTGTTCATGGCCTCGGCGTTTAATTATGCCATTTTGGTGTCTTGTTCACCCCATTCATCTTCTTTCTTTAGCATAATACAGGCTCTAACTCTTTTCTTAGGGATGAGCGATCCATTGACAATGATCTTCCATACTTCATAGTCATTTGCTTAGAGAAAGAGTCCCATGCTTGTCCTCCAATACGAGTAGTTCTCACCATTAGAGAGTAAAGGTCTCATGATAGAATGGCCTTCAAGTCCTATAGCATTTGCATTTGTCTCAAATGCCACGAGACAAACTTCATCTTGGCTTTTTAACTCTTGTAAGCTTTTTAAAGCTTTAAGCATTATGTTTGCATTCTCCATTTTTGAGCTATCAAGGATCTTTTCTCAAGGATGTGAAACCTACAATAAAGACCAAAGCTCTGATAATTGTTAGCTCAAGGAAAAGATTAAACCAAGAGGGGGTGAATTGGTTATACAAGACCTTGATAAATTTGAAATAAATTGAAAATAAAAAGGACTTAAGAGTAAGAAAAACAAACAATCAATATATAGAGGTCTGATCCTTGAACTCAACACCTACGTTCTTTCTTCTTGGTACTTTCTTACTAAGATGATTCCTATAATTCACTAATGAAATTGTTAACCTTTAATGCTAAGGTATAACCTTACACCTCTATCTTTTAAGGCTTAGATAGAACCTTTCAATCCCTTTGAGAATTCTACCCCAAATTCTCAAATGTTTTCACTCATTTTCACACAACTCTTTTTGTGATATTAATAAAGTATTTGCAAACAAATTGAACCTCTAGTAGGTGGATGTTTGCTTGAATTTAAGTGCAAGATGAATAAGATACAAATAGACTTGAAAGAGTATAAATTTGATACAAGAAAGATGAAAAATTTGAAGACTTTGAGCTTTATTGTTCAATGCTTGATTGATCTTTGTATCTCTTGCTTCTTCAGCTGTTGGGAACCTCTATTTCAAGCTTGAAATTGATTTATAGACTTGGGCATTTAATATGGTGGTTGGAGAGATGTTGTAGCCATCATAAATGCTTGTTTTCATTCAGACCTGCGCTATGGTACAATACCAATGGTATCGATAAAAGAATTAAAGAAGTGACCATTATAGCCTGTTGTATCGATACAGAAAGCTGAGTATCGATACCTACCAAGTTGTATCGATATAGACAAACCTGTATCGATACATTTAACGGTTTTAGCCAAACCTTGGCTATTGCCAAGCATTGTATCGATATAGATGGGGTAAGTATCGATACTCACTACAATGTATCGATACATGCCAATAAGTATCAATACAAATTAGGGTTTTAAGCATAGTATCGATACATTTATCCATTGTACCAATACATACCTTCAAAATTCTTTGTAAAATGATTTTTTGTGGCTTGATATTAACTCAAATATATCAAAAAAATATTCTAAGTATAAATATACATTTTGGAACATATATTTTTGAGAAGATACAAACTTAGTACTTTTTCAAAATGTTTTTCAATTTTAACATGAATACTAAGTTGGAAATAATTGAGTAAAATTAATTTAGTTTAAGTTATTTATTATATCAAAACTGAAATTAATTCAAAGCTAACAAATATATAATGGAAAAACTCTTCACCAAGAAGTATATTAGAGGGTTGAAAGATAGAAGAGTCACCTTGCTTAGATTTTTAACTGCTATGATTATTTGCTAAAAATTAACAATTTTTAGAGGAAACGTTTCTGGATTCGATACTTTTACATTCATTAGCATCGTTTCAACCTACAACATAAGCCTTATGAGTAAAATAATGTTGAATGCATGTATTAAACTTCAATTTGCTCATAGACTGGCCACATGAAATAGGTACTAGCAAAAAGACTATCAAAATGGTTTAATGCTACAAATCAATACCTATTGACAGAGGGGAGTGAGCAATGATGAAGGATAATCAGATTGCTTTTCCAGTGATACATCTTCTATTCTGATCAACAGGCCAATTGCTGGTGAAAAATCTCCAAAAAAAAAAAAAAGAAAAGATAACAAAGAAAAGTTAACATTTGCTAATAAATGAAGGAATATTTATAAACGTCTATCCATGTAAAGATAAAGAGTGGAAGTACACAAGTAAATGCACAAAACCAAAAAAGGTGGAAACAGGGTGGAAACATAATAATGAGATAAATACCTCAAAAAGGTGTCCACCATCTCCAGATCCTACGAGCTTTTTTTATGCAAAATTCATACTTGTAAATTGAGTAACTACATCTTACAGGCTCTAACCACAACCAAGGAATTCTATAGACAATTTTAGAAAGAAGGTCACACATACGTATTCACAAATGTATATTAGGGTAACAATTAAACATTTTAGCCAAAATCATGCTGACAAAAGGTAAGAATGGTACCAGCGAAATTGTCTCTATGAAAGCCACAAGTTTCGATTTCAGCAATTTTACAATCCTTGTGAACAGATAACTTGCCCTGCAACTCACCTTGATGTTTGGATGGCATATAACTCTTTCATCAAGAGAAGCAGCCAAAACCAAAGGAATATATTGTGTATTCTCCTAGAAGAACTTCAAATACCATGTTACTGTCTCCAAGTACACAAGGGCAACTAGCCTATGGGAATAGCAAGGAAATTTTGTTGATAAAAATTTTATCATCAGTAGACTCTCTAAGTGCATATAAAAGGGAAAGGGCAACTACTACCTCTTCTATACTCCTGTCTGATAAAGATGCTAAAGCACTAGTTAATGAATTTCTGATAAAGATCTGAGTAAATGTAGGTGCTACTTGACCTATATTTCATAGCAAAATGAATAATCATTTCTAAATTCCACCATCTTATCTTCTTCTTCTATC
>JBBYHL010000019.1:5948977-5966018 GCA_038381835.1 Adansonia madagascariensis | reverse complement strand
AATATTTAAAATATTTTATATTAAATCTTAAATTCATAAAATTATTTTATGACATGTACATAACAAAATTATTTTATCAATTGATATTTTCATTTAGTTTTTAGATTATGTATTTAAACTGTTAATCTATAGATTAAGTTATGCCTTAATTTAATATACGTATCCAACCCTTTCAGTAAAAAAATTTAAAATTTTTATCTTATTAATTATTTTTATTTTATTTTTAAATGACATATTTAGAGGGTTAGTCCGCACATTGAGTCATATATTAATTTAGAATTTTATACCAAATATGCTAAAAAATAAAATAAAATTTGATTTTATTAATTATTTTTATTTTTATTTTAGTAGTTTATTTAAAAGGATTAATCCACATATTAACTTAAAGATAAGTTTAGGATTGATACTTCAGCCGACCAACGAAAAAAATTTAAAAATATTTATTTTAATAATTATTTTAATTTTATTTTTAAATGATATATTTAAAGTAGTTAATCTACACTTTGACTTATGGGTTGATTTAAAATCCATATCAAGTTTAAATAAATAAATATTATTTAATAAAAATTTAAAAATTTAAAAAAATTATTAATTATTTTATTTTTAAATGATGTATTTAAAGTAATAGATTTACTCGATAGCTCTAAATTAATTAAAATTCGTATTCAATTTCAAATATATATTTATTAATAAAATTAAATTTATAATTAATTTTTGATTAATAATAATTAAATTTATAAAATAAATACTAGTTTATTTATTATTTTTCACTTTTGCTCCTGACAACCAAACATGCAGATACATACGGTAGTAAACCACTATTCACATATTCAATATGACGTATCCACGTATCACGTCTATGTTACACGGATTAGGTATCCATATCCAAGACAGGCATGGATCTAAGTTTTCTACTCGTTTTTTATGGGAGCTTTTTATTTTTTATTTTTATAAAATTTAATTATTATTAATAAAAATAATTTTAAATTAAATTTGATTAATTAATAATTATATGTTTAAAATTTTTTATTTAAATCAGTATGAATTTTAAATCAATCTGTGAGTTAACGCATAAATTAATTGCTTTAAATACATTATTTAAAAATAAAATAAAATAAAAATATTTACTATGTTTTTAATTTTTATATTTTTAATTAACAAGTAATTTTAAATTAAATTTTATTAAATAATATTTATTCATTTAAAATTTGCATTAAGAATCAGTTACATATTTTAAATTGATCCTCAATTTAATGTGTAAATCAATCACTTCAAATACATTATTTAAAAATATATAAAAATAATTAATAAAATGAATCTATTTCTAAAATTTTTTTGACTCGCTGGGGTACGATCCTAACTGACCTAAAATTTATATGCAAATCAATCTCTCTAAATAAATTATTTAAATTAAATAAATATAATTAATAAAATAATTTTTATTTTATTTTTTCTTGAGTTGATTTGGCATGAATTTTAAATTGATCTGTGAGTTAATGTGTAGACTAATCTAATTTTAGTGAAAAGTGAGGCTGATTATTTATCCAATTTTTTTCTTTTTTTTTTTTCAAAAATTTGTTAAATAAAAAAAATCGAATTTGAAAGGGCAAATTGTACCTTTGACTTGGATGATAGGAACAACTGATAATCAAACCAATCTCTCAATTGATTCAAAATCGAATTGTCTTCTTCTTCTTCTTCTTCTTCCTTGACAGTTGTTCATTGCAAAGGATAAAGTTTTAACCTTCTATTGTTCACCCAAATTGATTGATTTCCCAAAAGACTTGTGGCTTTGCATGACACTACTTTTAATATCATCGTTCGCAATGATGTTAATTCAAAGTAGTGTCATGCAAAGCCACATGTGTGTGTGTGTGTATATATACATACGCATACACATTCAAAACTTGGGATGAACGATGAAATCTATTATTAAAGGTGTATAAAGATGAATTCTTGAGTTGTGAACTGGAAAAATATCCAAATATATAGTCAAATATATAATTATTTTTATCATTATAGGTGTACAAAGATCCTTAGGGTAATACAATATTTAGTACAAATTGTACTACCAATTGTACGTTGTTTAGTACTGTCATAGGAAGAATGAAAGAACTCACTCTAGTACTGTCTGAACTCTTGTACCTACCTAAACTCTTATTTAAGGTTTTTCTGTAAGTAAAAACGACCTCAAAATTCCAAATTCCAGCCCATGTCCAAGAAAATATGGAAGAAGGTTTTGACTTTATTGAGTCCTCGCTTAGCTCCTCAAGGGGCTTTCAATTTCATGTCCGGTGGGAAGTTTGGTTCCATCGACTCGAAATTGGGTCCAATGAGTGGTGCTGATTTGGTAGATGGACGCTTTTGAGCTCTTTATTGGGGTCCAAGCCCACAACTCCCCCTTTTTACATCGGGTGAGGTTTACAGTAGAACAGTTAATCATAAGTCAAAACTCGAAATTTTTTTATTTATTTGTCAAAAATCAGTTGAGTTAGATTAGATCTATTTAAAAATTTATTTTATTATTTTAAAAATAAAAAATTATTTTTATATTAATTTTTATAATTAAATTTAAATAAATATATTTTTTATTATTTAAATTGTAATAAAATTAAATTGATCTGAATTATGAAACCTCGTATAAAATCCGATCCAATTTGAACCAAAGCATGCTGCCTAATAAATGAATATAAATAGGTCTAATTTGATCGATTATAAAATTTTTAAACAAAACGTGCATGCATCTGTTACTAAATTAAATGTTGGAATGCAATGAAATTAACTCTTACAAAGCCCTTATTTTGGTAACCAATTTGTGCAATTAGAACAACCCTATTAGTTGTCAACCCATGATTATTATTATTATTGTTCATAGCCCTCATTTTGGCCAGACTTTCACATGATAAATGATATAATTTTTAACAAAAAAAAAAAAACGAATGTAGTATATTTTATTAAAGAGTTTTAATTTTATTACAAATATTCGAAGTTCATTAGCTTTTAATGCCCAAATCCTACAGTGATTATCGTGCCATCCAACCAACTTCATTAATTGTTATCGAATAACTACAAGATTTTGATGGGATTTTGTTGTAATAAATTTTTTTAATAATAATGCATTTAAATTTAAATTTTTACAATCATAATCTAATTGTTTTTATCTTTCAATTTTAATAAAAAGATTGGTAATAATAGGTGAATGACTAAAAAAAATCAATTCTTTAAAATTTTCACCATTTATCATCATTATTTTAATTTAATTATAAATAATAATTATATTTACATTTAAATATTTAAACAAATTGTATAATAGTGTAAAGTCAGAAACAAAAGAAGAATTATTGGAGTCCAACTCAGTTTGCATCATTACTAATTATAATAACAATATGAATGATCAACGTGGGTACCAAATAATAATTCTTTTAATATCTTTTGCCACCAGACTTTTTGTTTTCTTTTTTCTTTTTAAACTTTTTCACATGCGTTGAATCGTACGTTTTCCCCCACAATAGCTGGCAAAAACTTGATTGAGATCCACAAGAGATCTAATCAATATTATATTAATGTTCAATGGCATTTACCTTGACCTTTTTTAAACTAAGCTTTTATACATATAATTTTTAATCTATGTTTATTTATTTTATTTTTATTTATTTAATTTATTTAAAAAAAATATTATACGTTTAAATTTTTAAAATTCATAACTTAAAAAAATTTATCAGAATGCATATGAGTTCATAATTGGCAAACAAAAGCTTATAAGCAAGCAAAGATATATACACCAACCTTGTTAAATTTCTTTAATAATTACTCTTTCCTTTTATAAATTATATTTTATTTTTATATTTTTAAAAATTGTCTCAAACTAAATTCTCATTTAAAATATAAAAATTACTTTTTTAAAATATATCTTTAGTTATAGCTTTATGTCCACTTTCTCTATTTTTTTAAGATATAAGGATAATTTGAATAATAAATAGAATTTATAATAATAAAAATTAAAAAAAAGTTTAACTTAATATTTATTAAATTTCATATAAAATTAAAATAAGACGATATATACAAGATTTATTACTAACAAAAAACAAAATTAATTAGCAACATGTAACAATAAAGAAATCTAATAATCCTCTTCAAATTGTTAAAAGAATACGTTGCAATTGTCTCTTCATTATTTGCATTTCACATGCAGACATCGATCTTTGTATGACCACGACAAAAATGACATTATAAATAAGATGAAGCAGAAATGTTCAAACAAAAGTAATGATGCAAGAAAATATTATATATATATATATATATATATATGTCAGTGTGTGCTGTAGATCACATGGTTACTTAAAAAGAATAAAATAATACCACTTCCAAGGTATAAATGTATAGTACATAGCACATGCCACATGGTTAACCTATCATATGCTTTTTCTCGACATTTGTTAAAAGGACGGGGGAAAAAATGAAAAGACAGCGAATCATTCATTCTTTTGAAAATATAAGAAATGTGATACAATCACGTGAAGATGGTTCAAGATGCTAAAACAAGATAGGATATGATTTTGTCGACGTTGTTCTAATTTTTTTTTTCCTAAAGAGTTGTTAAGATTATATAATTTCTATTAAAATATAATTATTTATAATTATTATATGTAAAATTTGAAAATTGGACTCAATGGATAGGTCCTTAGATTCAATGATAACTGATGTGTGTGAATAAAAATTAGATTTGATAATTTATATATTTATATTATTTTATTATATTTTATTATATTATAATTATATTTAAAATTTTTATATTTATTTTAATTTTAATATTTTGTAATTTATATTAGATAGATTTTGAGAGTGTATTTATATCGTGTTGTATATTTTTTTTAAGTTTATACGTGTCATATTCGTGTAATCGTGTTAAATATTACCAGGTCTAATTGAGGAGATATATAGATTTGACAGTTAAATTTGAAATTAACATTGTTAAGAGTCGAGTTATTCATTATTTTTTTATTTAATTTAGAGTAAGTAAATTTTTTTGCTATAAAAGCTTTATTTTATTTGATTTATGGATAGTTTTAATATAAAAACTTTGATTTCTACTATTATATATGATATTAAATTAAAAAAATATAAATTCTTTATAATGAAATTTTTTTTCAATATTCAAATAATATAATTAATGTTGCATATGTAAAAATTTTGAATAAAAAAATTATAGTCTAATTAAAATATTTAAAGAAACATAAAACATTTCATTATTAGAAAACAAAAGGTAAGATTACATACATTTAGAAAAAAAAATAGTTAAATGTTCAAAATGTATATGATACTGTAATAATTTAATTATTTTTATTTTTTTCCAACATAGATTAATAATTTAATTTAATTAGCCCTTTAATTAATATAAATGTGTTTATTTAATTGATTGAACATGTAAATAGAGAGTTAAACTAATATAATGGATGAGACCTAATCTAGAAGTAAACAAAAAAGTCAAATTAAAAAAGTTTTGAAATGGAGAAAAGTGTTTTTCTCACATTTCCAAATGATGATACAAAGGGTATTTTAAAAGTGGTAATGGATGAGATCTAATCTTAAAAGTAAGCAGAGGAAGTTAAATTAAAAAAATTTTAAAAGGGCCAAACATGTTTTTCTCATATTTCCAAATGATGGTAAAGGTATTTTAAAAGTAATAATGGATGAAATCTAATCTTACTCTTGTATTTAGATTAGAGTAATCTACGAAAAAGCGAAGTAAAATAAGAAAGGATTTACTTCTTTTGTTTGGATGAAAATTTTTTTTATTCAAAGTAAAGTGAAAGGTGTCGAGTAACTCTTTTTTTCTTATAAAATATTTAATTTTTATAAATTTTAATTTGAAGTAAATTAAAAAAAAAAAGTTATCTAAATAAAAGATATATATTCTCTTAAGTTTTCTCAACTTTTCTTTCTTTTTTTTTTACTTTATTTTTTTTAATTACCGTCTATTCAAATATAGCGTAAAAGTAACCAAAATAAGTAAAAACTAAAAAAATTTTGAAGGGACCAAGCATTTTTTTCCTACATTTCCAAATGATGATACAAAAGTATTTTAAAAAGGTTACTATTTGGCTATAGATAGTAATATTTTTTAACTCAAAAAATAAAATAAAAATTTACCACGTATCTCAATTATTTAATTTTAATTTTTTTAAATATATATTAAAAATATATAATTTTTTAATCTTACAAAGTTAAAAAAAAAATCCATTATTAAATAATAGTTGATAATAATTCTTTTTAATATTTGAAAATTTTAAAAGAATTGCTTCTATCACATGTCGAAACGGATCCCACCGTGACAGCTGCCCCTCATAATTCGCCTCTGCGCATATTATTTTATGACTACGCATGCATTTGGTAACCCACCGACCCTCCTGTCACCCGAGGGAGTCAATTAATCTGAAAGTTTTCATACTCAAAAAGTCTTTGCACTCGATTAGTACTCCCACCCCTTTTACCAACAGACTATTTTAAATTGACTTTTAATGATTAATTTCTTTTAACATGTTTTATCACTTTAGTTAGTAGGTTTTCGTAGTTTTATCTTTTTTAGAATATTTTAATTAAAAAAATAAAATTTATAAATGAAATTTAATGTATTTTCTATATTTCAATATATTTTATTTTTTATATCTTATCGCTTAATTAGGTTATTTTAATTTATCAAATTAAATTAATTAAAAATTAATTTTTTAAAAATTTATTCTTATAACTGATCGAAATTAATTTGGCTTACTATTGATTTACAAAATTAAATCAATTTGATTGATTAATTATATTAAAATTAAAATTTTGAATAATTTAAAGATGAAAAAAAATATTTAAAATCAAACTTTAGTTTATATATTAATTTTAGATGAAAAAGTTATTGATAAAAAATAAACAATTAATTACATTAAATATAATTTAATTTACTACTAATATATATATATAATCAACACATCAAATAAAAACATCGAACATAAACGAATAAAATAAATTTCTCCGCAGAGATTTCCTTGTCAACTTTTACGGCTACCTAATTCGGGCAAAAATTCCCTATCGGATTAATTAGCTTTTTGACAAATGGATATTATACGAGAGTATGGACATAGGCTACAACTTGAATTTAAAAATTATACTTAAATTAGCTTATCCCCACCATTATCATTGTTATATGTAATGACAACGTTTTAAACAAGAGCAATTCCTTTTTCTTTTATATATTTAAAAAATAAATAAATCTTTTGGTACTATCAAATTTGATCTGTTAAGTGGCTAAAAGAAACTTAATGCACATTAATGATGAAAGATCCAACCCCATTGATTTCACTATAAATTCCCATGCTCTTGATCTTCATAAAGACGGAGTAGAACAATCAAATCAAGCTAAGTTATGGCTTCCAATGTCCTTTGCCCATCAACCCCCACCACCCCTGTTCCCAATTCCTCCTCCATTCAGACTTCATTCTTTCCGAAAACATCTCAACTTACCATATTTAAGAAGAAAAAGACTTTCAACTTTGTCTCCAACAAAGTTGTGTCATGCAAAGCCACCGATGGGAACCATGAAAGTGTGGACTCTTCTCTCAACAGGTTTGATAGAAGGGATGTCCTTATTGGCCTTGGAAGTCTCTATGGTGCAACCAACATTGTGAGTGACCCACTTGCATTGGCAGCCCCAATAGCTGCCCCTGATCTAACCCTTTGCGAGGATGCAACAGTATCATCTTCTTCTGCCGGGACCATGAGTGTCCCTTGCTGCCCCCCAACAGCAACAAAGATCATAGATTTCAAGCCACCTAAGTTTTCCAAGATACGCTACAGGCCGGCAGCACATTTTGTTGATCCTAAGTACTTAGCTAAATTTACCAAGGCCATGGAGCTCATGAAAGCTCTTCCTGAAGATGATCCACGTAGTTTCATTCAACAAGCCAAAGTTCATTGTGCGTATTGCAATGCGGGTTACAATCAAGTGGGGTTTCCCGATAAAGATCTTCAAGTTCACTTCTCATGGCTTTTTTTCCCATTCCATAGGCTATATCTCTATTTCTACGAAAGGATTTTGGGCAAGTTGATTGGTGATCCAGATTTTGCCATGCCATTTTGGAACTGGGATTCTCCCGCTGGCATGCTTATCCCTGAAATATATGCGGACCCTAACTCTCCACTCTACGATGAAAAGCGCGATGTGGACCACCAGCCGCCCAAACTGCTTGATCTTGATTACGCTGGCACTGATGAAGAATCATCAAATGAAGATCAAATAAAAAGTAATCTCAGTGTCATGTACAGGCAGATGGTGTCGAACAAGACCGCTACTCTTTTCCATGGAGCGGCATACCGTGCTGGTGATAATCCCAGTCCAGGAATGGGTGCCATTGAGAACACACCTCATACAGCGATTCACAGGTGGGTTGGAGACAAGAGGGAACGTTATAAGGAAGACATGGGGAATTTCTATTCTGCAGGTAGAGACCCATTGTTCTACGCTCATCACTGCAATGTTGACCGAATGTGGAAGATTTGGAAGTCGTTACCAGGACAGAAGCGAACTGATTTCACTGACACAGACTGGCTTGATTCCTCGTTCGTATTTTACGATGAGAACGCAAATCTTGTTCGTGCAAAGGTTCGTGATTGCCTTGACACGAGAACTTTGGGGTACGATTATCAAAGAGTTGATATTCCGTGGCTTAAACAGAAGCCAAATCCCCGAAGAAGGTCTGGTCGTGGTAGTGCAGTGGCAGCCGAAACAAAGGATAAAATCGTTATCCGTAATGCCTTTCCTATAGTTTTAGACAAAATAGTGAGAGTTGAGGTTCCAAGGCCAAAGAAATCTAGGAGTAAGCTTGAAAAAGAAGATGAAGAAGAAGTATTGGTGCTACAGAACATTCAGCTAGACAGAGATGCATCGGTGAAATTTGACGTGTATATTAACGATGAAGATGATGAGAACCCAACTAGACCAGAAGATTCGGAGTTTGCAGGGAGCTTTACGAATCTACCCCATAATCATAACCATGGGAAGAAGCTGGATACAAACTTGAATTTGCCACTGTCAGATTTGTTGGAGGATTTGGATGTTGAAGGTGATGATAATATTGTGGTAACTTTGGTGCCCAAAGAAGGGAAGGGTCTTGTTTCCATTGGTAACATCAAGATCGACTACATCCGAGACTGATCAGTTAATTTGCTGCCTCTTCCGTTGCTTCCCTATCTCCCTCGGTAAAATATGTTGTTTGTTCCTTGTCTTCTTCAGTCGGATTTGACGGGCTCATGTCTTTGATCCGTGTTTTATGTACGTGTCTTGAATTATCAATAAGGCCGTCACCTCTATGAGCATAGACTTTTATGGCATGTTCTTAGCGACGAAGCCCATTTAGATTTGGGAAATGTTTACGGTTGAAAAGTGGTTTTTTTTTAATCCAATAAAAATAATATATTAAATATTTTTTTTTTAAAATAATAAATGAAAAATCTTTACTGCTATATATAAACATAATTAAACAAAGCCTTTGCATGTATCATATATTTATCTTTAAAATAATGGACGATGATTACTTTTTAACATATATTTATCCCTGTTTTAGTCGCAATTAAGCGAGAATGATATTAAGTAATTTATGGGGGGTTAAGTCTATAAGTTTAATGTACACAAACTGTGCAAGCAATTAATTTCAAGTTTTTTTCCCATGGATTAGCTCCGAATTCCAATCCCAAACTTTTCTACGCTTAATGTTCGTATAGCATTCCTTAAGTTGTTTAGTTTAAAGTAATGTTTTCCACGTTAAGCAAATTAAATGTTTTTCTTTTGGGGCGAGGTATAGCTAGTAACGAAAGTTCTTTAGTTTTTTTCTTAAAAGTAATAGTAAAAAATAGTAAGGTAGTAACTAGTAAGGTATAGACTGACTGTCCATCTAATCCAACAAGCACAATCGTCATTAAGTTTAAATATTATTTAAAGTTAATTAATATTTTTAAATAATAAAATTAATCTACGGGTCAAATTAGATCAAAATTAAGCTTATTGAAAGAGATAAAAAAAATTTAAATTATAATTGAACCGAGCCATAAATAGGTTTGATAGGGAACTCAGCATTAAGGACTTTAAGGCCACTAGAAATCTGGTTAAGTAGGTTGCAATACTGATGGTAAGGGCATAAGGTTGATTTGCCTAATCGTGCTTGTGTAACAATATGTAAGCTGTAATCAAGGTTTAAATAGCAGGAGCAACACTATGTTATTGCTGCTATTTAGTGGTTTTAAGACCTCCCGTTATTAATAGTTATAGTTAATGTTTATTATAATTTATCGTGATAATATTTATTATGTTTGTAATCGTAATAAACACGACTCAACCAAAAGCATATCTGCAATCGTTTTTTAAATCCCTGCAATCAGCATTTTGAAAAGAAAAAAAAAAGGTTCAGCAACTAGGATACTATTACATTGAAGCAGGATTAAAAAAAAAATTAAAAGTATTTTTTTACAAACTCAAGCAGGGGAGTTTGCTGGTTTCTTTGAAAAGCTTGTTTCAACTCCTGAAGAAGGTTTTAATATTCCTAATCCACCAAAAATCATAACTCCCGAGCAAAAGTAGCATTAATTTACAAAGCCCTACGGAACTTCGATTCCTCAAGTTTCTCATATTATATATATAAATATATATATATATTATTATGAATTTGGTATGTACTATACAATATTTTCTTTATAAAGATATTGGAAATTACTGCTGGTGTTCAGGATCGGTCTCGATTTCACGAGCCAGTTCTCGTGTCAGCCTATCTGCACGATCATCATGTCCTCCGGCAAATGTATAAACCCGGAAAGCGAATTGAAAAGCCCTCCAAAGCATTTTAGAGCACACTTTCTTTTGTGCTTCACTATTGGTTTTCGACCCTTCATTTTCTGCCAACTTTGCTTCTCTTCTCTCCTGAATTAAGTCCAAAAAAATGGAAAAAAGAAATCCAATTATTATGTGCTAGGCAAATAACAACAAGCCTCAAATATGATTGAGAATCGAGAAGTAGTTATGTTTATGACATAAATTCAGGATCGAGTTACCTTCAGTGTCAACTCCATGCAGTTGGAGGAAACATCAACAATTGCTTCTTTGATTCGTACAAGAATTTGAAAGTCAAATTCGATATTGTGGCTCTTAAGTTTCTTGGCTTCTTCATCTTTGGTTCGCTCCAGGGCATCTATATCCCCTTTGATCTATTAATTAGTATTCATTTATCAACTTTGGTTAGTTGTGGACAATGCTTCGCATTGATGATCAGAATGGAATTCACGAGCCAAAATCATACCTTGTCGAAGTAACGTTCAACCTTGTCAAGAAGCTGTGCCAAAGGAGGCTCAATCTTCCAGTTTTTTAGTTCATTCATAATTGATTCTAACTTTGAGTAAAGTGCTGATGCTGTCCTTAATGCTTCCAACTTTTTTACGGGGAAGCCTTCAAACCTTGCTAGAACCTGCAATGTAAACATTTGGACGTCGGACAACGATTCATGAAGCAATAGAGTCATCGGTGTAGGGCAAGAAACGCAAATACTTAGCAAAAAACCAAGCTCAAATTAACCTGAGTTTCATCCGTAAAGTTCTCGAGAATGGATTCCACATATTTGTGGAACTTAAGCAGCTCAGGCATATCACTTGTTTTGAATGTGCTGATGGCAGTTCTGAGCTCTGTGATTGATTTTGCATATTTCTGAACATCTTCTTCGATTTGTTGGAAGTAAGCTGATCTGAGACCAAAACAGAATGAAGATATGAATATGACGACCCGCTTATTCTTGATACAGAATTTATTGGAGTGCTGTCAAAAACATACCTCTTCGTCATCTCTGCTAATGCATCAGCCATTCCCTGTTTCCCACTGGTGGCGCTGCCTCCAGAACCGCTTTTTTTTACTTTAGATGATGGGCCTTGCACAGGAAATCCTTCTACTTTGCTCTTGAGAACCCGATATAGATTACCCATATGACTTGATCTCTTCAATTTAGTATTTGCTTTCTTGAGGCGAAGGAATTTTGATGCACCAGGTGGAGGAGGTGGTGGAGCAGCTCCATTAACTGTTGACATGGATGTTGGTGGTGGGGGCACTGGTCCTGAT
This sequence comes from Adansonia madagascariensis, assembly GCA_038381835.1. Classification (NCBI taxonomy): domain Eukaryota; kingdom Viridiplantae; phylum Streptophyta; class Magnoliopsida; order Malvales; family Malvaceae; genus Adansonia; species Adansonia madagascariensis. The sequence continues at coordinate 5,953,885 of JBBYHL010000019.1, read as the reverse complement.
CCTTTTGAAAGCATCATGGGTGGTGGTGGTGTGGGCATTGGTCCTGATCCTTTTGAAAGCATAGTGGGTGGTGGGGATGGTGGAATTCCTGATGCACTTCTAGGAGGAGGTGGTGGCGGTGCAAGTAGTGCTCCTGTGGCAACTACTTTTGACTGCAACGGTACTGGAGGTGCTGGTGGAAGGGGTGCTCCAGTTGCCACTACGTTTGACTTCAATGGAGCTGCAGGCTGTGGAGGTGGCGGCAATGGTATTCCAGTTGCTTCTGTTTCTGTCAACTTTGAAAGTGGTGAGGGCAACTCTGGTTCTATTGCTACGGGAGTTGGTTGTGCAGCTTCTGCATTTGGTTGCAACATTGGGGGTAGGGGTGGGGGCGGGGGAATTGCTGGTCCTCCTGATACTACATTTGACTGCAACAATGATGGTCTTGGCGGCAATGGTGGCGGTTGTGGAATAGATCTTACGTTTATTTCCATATCAGTTGACAGAGTTTTTGGCTCTGATGGTGGGGTTGGCGATAAAACATCAGCTGACGGTGCTGGTGGTGGTGTAACTACACTTGCGTCTGTTTCCATATCGGTTGACAACTTAACCGGCGATAAAACTTCAGCTGGTGTTGCTGGTGGCGACGCCGGTTCTTCCGCAGCTACTTCTATGTCTCCTGACAACTCGGGAGGTTGCATCTCTGATGGTGATAATGGTGGTGTTATTGGTGCTGCTGCAGTGCTTTCATCTATTGTAGTATCACCTGATGCATAGTCTGAATCCGAAACTTGGTCCCCTAATGTCTCATTTCGAGAGGTGGAGATGGAATCCCTGGTTTCATCAACAATTGATTCTTTTATCACTTCAAAACCACCCTTTGCTTCTTCCTTTTTTTCCTCAATAACGACCTTGTTTTGGTTCAAACAGCTGGGAACTTGGGCACCCATTTTAGGAAGCATGTGCAATGTCAGTCGCTTCACATCAACGGGGTTCAGTTTCCCAACTGCTTGAACCCTGAGAGACAACATCAGAGGGGAAGAGTAAGAAGGTTTTAAACCAGCATTCATCAACTCCGGAAGGACTGAAGTCGGAGAAGGGCAGCAGGAGCTGTGTTCTGAATAAGATTCCTTCAAGCCATTTCTGAATGTGTTAGCCTTCGGACATACATATTTGCTTTCTTCATCTTCATCAAGCATATCGAATTTCTCTCTTGCTATCTTAATCAAGCCATTAAGTGTTGTCACAGCAATTTCAACTGCCAAAAGGTAAATGGGAAAAACTGTTATCAATTTCAATCAAGAATAAGGAAGTTCAGAAGGCAACTAGACTCGATTTCGATACCAGTGTTAGGGGATAAAACACAAATGAAAATGCAGCCAAAGTTCTTGCAAATGCTGCCTTTCTTCAAAAACCTTATATCAAGTTTTCTTTTTTCTTTTTTCATTTTTTTTTTTTGTCAGATTCAAACAAAGATATAACAGAGAATAATAGTGATTGCCAACAGCTAACAGTAACATCTCTGTGAAAAGTTTACTTCATACCAAGCTTTTCAACATTTATGCATTTGTCGTTTTCATATGTATCGTATATGTACTTGTCTATCCTCTCATCGCCCATCTTTGATGTGTCTCCAAGGTCTTGCAATGCCTTGCAAAAGTAGATCAGCACCTGTTTTAGGCATTTCAAGTAGATTTAACTGTTACATTGGATTAATCTTGACAGTTCTGCTAGAATCTGAAATAGCTGCTTTTAGCCTAGTTTTATGAAAAGTGGCAAAACCTTATCAAGAGGTAATCTCTTCAATTTTGACTTGTGGAATTTGGGAATGCTTTCAGGGTAGTACTTACGGAGATCTTTCATTGTCCCTATCAGCAGCTGTCAGAAAAAGAGGAAAATTTAACTACTAAAACAAACTTTAGGTGTATGGTATTTCAGCGTGTTATTCTGATTTTTTATTTTTTTAAAAATATTTATATTTAAAATCTATATTTGATACAGATTTGAACATAAATATAAGATATAATCCTCAACACTTACCGAGTAACATAGATTTAAGCTGTTCCTCGAGAGTTGCTAAAAAAGAAGAAGACACTACCTTTTCAGTGGAAACTGAGGTAGTACAAGGTGGTAGGTCAATGATGTCTCTGAATATTATAATTTTTTTCCTGAGCTCCATCATCAGAATGAAGTTGCATGCTGATTGAGTTGAATTATCCTTCTTGGAGCTCTTCATTTTCCTTTGTTTCTTGTTTGCCTTAGATATCTGATCGGTTTTGAGTTCCTGCATAAGTTGAAAGTTTTTCTTTCAGGATATTGCTAACAACAATTAGAACTAATTAACCAACATTAATTCCTGATGAACTAATAATCTTAATGATGTATTATTTGTGAAGTATCTTATAACATCAGAGTTTTCATCCAACATGTCTGAGACATGTTTGATTCTTAATCAGTCAGGGGAAGCTTCTATGGAATTGCATTTCTTTCTGCAATTTGGCAGGTTCCTATTTAGGCATTCCAAAAAGGGTTATGCAGTTCTCAATACAACAACTCATGCAATCAATCAACAAAAGAATTTGCAGCAATGGAAGAAGTTGTAGAAATATAACCGTATGAAAATTTTAATACAACTCTAGGAAAATTGAAAATTGGAGAAATTTTGTTAAACAGGAAGGTTGAATGTTATCAGAAAACCTCATGGGAAAATGACCTTTTTGAACGAGTAAATATGTTCTTCACAATGCTAAAAATTCTGGGTTTTGGACATAATTTTAGAATTTTAATAATAATAAGGTTGCCCTAATACCAGAACAACAAGTATTTGGTCAGATTCAATGGCCATTTTGACTGATACATTATGATAATAATTTTGCTAAGGATTGAACAACAATATTTATTTCCTTCAAGTTTGACAAAGAACAATAAAGAAAATCCATAAAAAAAATCGTAAATATTTACCTGGACAAGTTTTATTGCTTTGCGACCAAAGAGCATTGGTGTTAGACCACAGCAAATTGCCGGCATGATCACCAAAACGCCGACCAAAACTTTATGAAGTCTTCAATGGAAACAATGATATGATATGATGATGTTGACGTCAAATAAACCTTAAAAAAATATATAAATACATACATTAACAACAAGTGAAATAATATTTCAAGATTTTTTTTTTTGCAAACTAAACAAATAGAAAAAAGAAAAAGAAAAGAAACATTCAAAAACCCAGTTGGTGAATTTATGCATGAAAAACAAGAATTATTTCACGCAACGCATTAGATAAGCTGGATTGGCTAGATTTGCTGGCCTGAAACCACGTCCTCCCCCTCCCACCCCAAAAGAAAAAAAGAAACCTTAAATGACAAAGACAAACAATTGTTTTGTTTGGAACTTTCTCTGAAAAGAAAATTCAAGAATAGAAAATTCGTAGAAAGGCTTATTTATGGAATGCACTTTCATCTTGTTTAAGGTATCTCTGTCTCGTAAGCGTAGTTTGTTTTAGACACTCCTGGTTAGACCCATCGGGCGGGGTTGTTGGAATTGGGTCGGAGCCTGCATGCATGAGTTTTATTATTTAGGTTAATTAAAATTATTCTTTAATTAATAAAAAATACTTTTATTTATAGTTAATTATAAAATATATAAATATTGATAAAAATAATTTAATATTTTTAAATAGTGTAATGGGCTTACAAGTTTATCCAAGCTCAACTAGGGCTAACTTGGATAAGAAATTTGAAAACAATCTAGGTCACGACCCAACCTGACCTATTACTCTTGCTTTAGCGACTGTGATTATAAGATTTAGTTTCTCAACCTCCAATAAAATCTTGAAAATTGGTTTGTATTTTTTTTTTCTCACGTAAATTGTACAAATAATGTGTATCAAAATTTTAAATACAAATATAATATGACTGTATATAAAATGTATGGCTGAGTTAATGTCACAAGTTAACCGACCAATTTAGTAAATAAAATTACTTAAAAGTCATAACAAAGTTAAAACCCTAAAACAAACTTAAGGATATTTTGGTCTTTAGCTTTTTTACACATATATAATTTTAAAATTAAAAACAACTCATTCTTTAAAAACTACTTATTCTAAAAAAAATATATATTCATATGTATATATAATAAAAATCACATATTTAACTTTTTTAAAATCACCCACCAAATAGGTGTGCCAAAATCTAATATTTATTATATTGTTTTCATATTTATTAATCATAATATTATACTGATATCATATTTTTATATTATATCTAAAATTATTAGAACCATAAATCGACCGGTGTTTTGATCTCAAAGGTAACAAGATTTTCCACTTGTTTCTTAATTTTAATTAATTTAATTAATTTTTATGAGGTTTAAATATAAAAAAAAAAAAAAGAAACAAACCAAGAAAACCCAGTGATATTTGACTTATTGGTAAGTTAAATGGAGCTTGCAGGCCAAAAAATCATGGAATGACAACCTATGATTTATTTTCTCCTAATTAAAATTTTCTAACTTGAGAATATGGTTTCCAAACTGTAAAACAAATTAGCTGACACCCTATTTTGTGTATTTTTAGGTAAACTGTTTTGAAAATTCTTGGCATCCTAGTTTGACTGCTTTTAAGTTATATTAGTTTATGTTATGTGAATGATATAATAGGTTAATATAATTCATTATTACATATTTTTATTTTTGGTAAATTTAAATATTATTTTTTTAAAAATTCTGGAATAAAATTATATCAAATGTTATTAAAATTATTATAAATATTATCACAATTGTATCAAAAATTACTAGTACTTATTAACACAACTTTATAAAAAATTATCAAAACTTTCTCAAATATTACTAAAGTTATATATATATATATATATATCAAAGGTTACCAAAATTCATTTGTTTGTATGTATTTGTTTTATTTATATTATAATT
>JBBYHL010000019.1:5934242-5945695 GCA_038381835.1 Adansonia madagascariensis | reverse complement strand
AAAAATATATTAATCCTTGAAATATATTTACTAAATAAATTTTAAATAAAATAATAATTATATCTTTATTAATTATCCATACATCCTGACATACAGACTATAAATTTTGAGTCTCTTAGGACAATAGTGATATTTTTAAGATGTGCTATGCATGTATTTGTTATTTTGATTTTTTTATCATTTTGGTTTTAAAACTTTTAAATTCTTTTGTCTTTTCCTTTTATTTTTTTAATATATATAACATGTGTTTTTTCATTAATGGTAGTGAGAGAAAGAAAGAAAAGGGAGAAGAAAAAGAAAAAGGAAAAAAAAATAGAGAAGGAGAGAGAGAAAAAATAATTTTTGTTTGTGTTCGTATTTTTTTTGAATATCTAAAATATTATACATTTTCACGTGTTAATATATTCAAGTTATTTTATTTTATTTTTATACATTCATCTATCTGTGTCGTATTCAATTATTTTTCATGTTGTGTTTTTATTTTATGTAGTGTTTGTATTATTCTTCGTATATTTATATAAAAAATTTTATACGTTAATTATTCATTTATGTATATTTTGACACATTTATATATTTATATCGTGTTCATATTGTCTTTCATGTTATGTTTATATTATGTGTTAATTTATCTTATATTTTAAATAGTTGATCCTTTTGATTCAATTTAGAACTAAATTCTACACTACATATATATGTATATATCTATACTACATATATATGTGCGGATATTATGCAGTTTAAAGAAGTTGGCATATATAAAAATTACGGATTGATATGATGTATTTGACCTACTCGAAAAAAAATTTGTCTATTTATCTTTTATACTATCTAATATTTTTAAGTGTTAGGACTTAAAGAGCTATTTTTTAAAAAGCTAAAAATTCTTCTGTTTTTTCTTTTTATTTTGTTTGGTGGTGAGCTGAAACATCTTTTGCATTAAATTAAGAAAATCTATAATATATGATTTTTTAGTCTTTTTGAAATTGTAGAGGTATTTTTTAAATTTTGTGTGTTATTTTGGTTATGTTGTTGAAAGGCTTTTAGTTTATTGTCAGTTGCACGTGATTTTGAGGATATGTTTAATTTTATTTTAGTATTTTAATAGTTGATAGATTGATGAAATTGTCTGACAAAGCTTAACGAGAAAAATTTAAAGAAAAAAAGGACAAAGCATGGGAAGAGTTATTTTTTTCACAAATGAGTAGATTCGTGGAGCAAACAAACAAGAGATACAAAGTCAAAAATAATTTGCTTTCTTTTTTCTCATCATCAGTTTTTCTACGTTCTTTTTCTTCTTTTTTCTTTTTGTCTCAATAAATTCTCAGTAATCTAAATAGGTGGCTTAATAGTGATAGCGGTGGCGGAGGTGACAACTATAGCATCACACATCGACATATCTCCCATGACCATTGTTTATAATGTTAAAATGTTGTTTTAGAGAATCAGTAATAATTGTTGAAATGCAAATAATATATTTTATTTTTCAAAAATTTTAACCAATAATTCTTATCAATTATTGCCAATATATTTGTTACATATATGTTGATTCAACAATTTACGATGACACGTGGAAGGTTAATAGATGCTTGGTTAATAAACCTGCAAGACAAAGGAAGTTAAAAGGCAGGGTGAGTACTTCGAAATACACTCCAATGCTTAAATCAGTAAAGTCAAAGAGAAAAAGAGATGAGACTATATAGATAGCATATAACTTATCTTCAAGTGAAACATGACACCTTTTTATAGTAGTTTACTAAGTATTCGTCATTATCTAGGACTCAAAGAAGATAAAATTTACTATTAAATGAATCTTCTTAGATAAAGATGAAGATTAATAGTCTCTTGAAGTACAAGTATAAGAGGTTATTATCTCTTATCTAATATGTATAATAATATGCATTCTCATTTGCACACATACTCTATCTTCATCATAATTTTTTATTCTCAATGTGTTTCTTATTTCTTTTACTATCATCAAAATTAATAAAATTTATATAAATTAAAAATTAAATAATAAATATTGAATTAATTTATAATTTTTTATTGATATTATAATATAAAAAAATAATTCTCACGGCATCATACGGGCATAATGCTAGTTTATTTCTTATTCATGAGGCTAATGCCTTTTTCGTCAAAACTCAAGTCAAGCCTCAGCAGCCAAGTGAGCATTTTTTAATCTACATAATTTCAAGCATTCAAATTATTATAAATATTAATATTTTAATATTATTTTAAGTAATAATACGAGTTTTTAAACTAATTCAAATCTTATACGAAAGCAGCCTAATAAAAGAAAAAAAATTGAGTCCTATTTTACTCAACCATGAATACCTTTACTATTAGATCCAGCCATGTCCGAAGCCACGTCGTTTAGCTGTCTATCGAACTAGAAGTAGGAAGGAATGAAGTAAGTTCGCAAAAATCATTTTCTTGCCAAAATCAAGGCCCTTCGCGTCACCGTTAGGTATATAAAAGGTAAAAAATAAAGAAACGAAAGGAAAGGAAAAGAAAAGTCGAAAGAAAGCATAGCAAAGGTCTATCTCTTATTAGTGCATTCTAGAAAGGAAACCTCAAAAAAAAAAAAAAACTAAAAATCTCCATTTCTATTTCTTCCTTTGCTTGCTTAGAGAAAGATGGCGTCCTTTGATGCTTACGGAACGGAAGGGGAAGTGATTCACGCTGCTCCAAATAGCCATCCCTTCGAAGCCGACGACGATAGCTACTCCGGTTACGGGTATTACTCCAACTTCACCGACAACCAGCAATTCCCGGCGGATAGTGGTGACGTGGCGGTGGATCACGTGACTTCCTCTCCTGAGATCTTCGGCCTCGGATCCTCCGATCCTAATCCTGCCTACACTCAATCTCCTTTCGGTACTACGATTCATGTCGATAACGGAAATGGAGCCAATGGATTTGGTGTTGGAAACGATGACGTGTTCGATTCTGATGGACCGGTACTTCCTCCTCCTACTGAGATGGAGCCTGAGGAAGGTTTCGCTCTTCGCGAGTGGCGGCGGTGAGTAGTAATAATTCCTTTTTTTTTTTTTTCCAAATTGAATCGCTTGATTAGTTGACCTTTGTTACGTGGATTTGACCAGATCTGTTGTTTTAGCTACTCTTCTCTGCTTAGATCTGCAGTGCTTTTGAGTCGGCATGCGTAAATTATGCTGGTGCACTGGTTGAACTAAGATTAACTCTAATTCAATTTTGTTAATGATCCTTTCATCTGTTTAGATCTACCATGGTTTTAACTGTTGCGGCAGTTAGCTTCTTGTTTTGCTAGGAATTTTTCTTCTCTTCTTCATGTTTTTAATGAAGTTCAAATTTGTTCATCTTTCTTGAAAAGGAATTAATTGAAGTTTTTGTTCAATTTATATTATTCTTTGTTGATAGTTCTCCTCATTGTAATCCATGAGAGTCCATTAACTTGATGAACATATCAGGAAACTTTTTGAATGTAGTCACTACTATTTGTGATCTCATTAGCCAATATATTTTTATAATAATTGATGTAGAAGATCCAGATCCACATTGAATTTCCAATCAGGAGTTGTTTGAATAATTTTCTGAATGGTAGGTATATAATCTTATGACGGTTTGTAGGGCTATAATATCGACACCATCTTCTTTTGAAAGATCATTTTCGTTATCATTGTCACGTCTATAATATGAGAAATACTTTTCGGAGGCCCAACGTAGTTGTGTTTGTGAAACTTTATTTTATAGTTGGAAAGGGCAATACTTCCGCTTGATTTATTGGTGGAGGCTGAAACAGCTTGTTTTCTTCCAATCTATGATAGACGGAGGGCTTAGCTTTGTCATTCACAATGATAATACGAGGGTACACATTTAGCAATTTCCTTGTTTATTGTAGATTGTCAGGATATTCTTGTGTCTGTAAAAGGAGATAAGATTTGAAATGCTTTGCTTTGAACCTCTTTATGACTTTAGTTCCAGTAAGAATGCCATGTATTGAATTCAAAATTTGAAGTTACTCGTTTCTAGATCCGATCCATGAATTTGTTTTTTATTGTATTCATTTATTACGGAATCTTTTTCATACCTTTCTGGCATGATAGTTTAATGAAGTTGCTGAACTTATGACTGGCATGTCAAATTTTTTTTACTTCAGCTCTTCATTTTTCTTGAAGTACCCATGTCCATATCCAAACATGGGTATGGGAATATGATCCCCCAAGGATCGTCCAAATACATGAAAGTCTCGGAAAAAATCGAACATACTCATGTCGGAAACATACCTATGTCCAACAATCACAAGTCACACCCAAGTCCAAGTAATATAAATGTCAAGTGTTTCATTGTTTTTGTATTCACAAGATCTATGAACTTACAAGTACTTTATTCAATGCCAAATATAATTTTGATAGCTTCTTTGGCTGTTTTTACACTATTTGATCATTTATTTGAAAAAGGTTCCATGATACTACACCTGCATATGGTGATTTTTATAGAGGGAGTTGCTTTGAGTTTTTAAGTAATCTTACCTATATATAAATATCTTTATATATATATATATATATGCATTCCATTACTTTTAGTCGCTGGACAAAGGTTTTAAGTATTGAGATTTGCTTTGTTGCGGCAGTCAAAATGCCATTCTTCTCGAGGAGAAGGAGAAGACGGAGAAAGAGTTGAGGAACCAGATTATTAAAGAAGCTGAGGAATATAAGCGAGCATTCTATGAGAAACGGGAAAAAACCATCGAGACCAACAAAACTAATAACAGAGAAAGAGAAAAGGTAATGTTTCCAATAAATTGTCATATCCATGCATAAGCACATGCTGCTATACCTTAATGCTTGATATTTTTTGGTTCGGGGAGCAGCTTTACTTGGCTAACCAAGAGAAGTTCCATAAGACCGTGGACAAACAGTACTGGACTGCAATTGCAGAACTCATTCCTCGCGAGGTTCCTAATATCGAGAAGAAAAGAGGCAAGAAGGACCAAGACAAGAAACCGTCAATAACTGTCATCCAGGGACCAAAGCCTGGAAAACCAACAGATCTTTCAAGAATGCGGCACATTCTTGTGAAGCTGAAGCATTCACCCCCTCCTCACATGATTCCACCCCCTCCTGCAAAGGATGCTAAAGAGGGAAAAGATGGGAAAAATGCCAAACCTGGAACCACCGATTCCGCTTCAAACGGAAGTGCATCTGCAGAGAAAGTTGCACCCACAAAAGATGCCGCCGCAAATGGTTCCGCACCCGAACAAGATGCTACCGCTGCTAATGACCAGACTGCTGGAGAACCAGAGGCAACAACATCAACAGCCTAATTTCTTACAATACAATTACCGTGGTTTTGTCTTGCCCTGCTGTTTTTTATTTTCCTCAAGATTTCGATTTTTTATTGCATTCCCATATTACATGCTGTTTTCCTCATAGTTCTCTAATAAACCCTATTCTTAATTGGTACTTTTTGATCCTTTCGTTTTTTACAGCATCAGTCACTGCTGGTTTTGTTGCTTTTCTGAATCACCAAAAGCTACTATTCTTGGACTCTTTATTCAGATATGGGCATCGAGCATTATTCTTTTAAATATATGAAAAATGTTTTTAAAAAATTAAATTTACCCATGTTAATATAACTGTGTTCGAAACTTATCCGAGTCAGGAGAACAGTCAAACAAGTCTTGCGGGTTGTGTGAAATTCACCAAGCACTGCCTGTATTTTTGTCTGCCGCGAATAAGTATTGAGTGTCGACATGACGCCGACTTTTCGGTTCGTATTGGCGATATTGTTCAAAGTCAAACAATATTTTTACTTTTCTGTTGTAATAATGGGGTTTTCTTTTTTCTTTTTTCTTTTTTTATAATATTTTCAAACAAAACGGCGTTGAAATGAAAGTGGGGGAAATTTTTCATTTATTAATCAAACAAAATGCTCCACCCGGAGTCGGGAGTTTTGGTCAATGTAGTGTACAGTCATGTCGAGACACCTCACCTCCTGGTTGGAATTGTAATTACGAGACGAAATTGATGGATGCAACAACCGGCCAGCAATGAGTGGAGAGACAGAGGGGAGAGAAAGAAAGGATTTCAGAATTGTTCAAGGGAGCTGGAATAGAAAGGAAAGGATAATTATGAATATTAAATTTGTTAGGGAGTCATGGTTATTTGTTTGTTTAACGAATTTGAATTAAATTTAAGATAAAAAAGTTCTAATTTGATGAATAAGAGCAAACCATTCAATCAAATATTTAATTTAATTAATTTGTACAATCAACTTAAAAAAATGACATTAAGCAAATTTAAAATTAAAATCTTCAAAATATATAATTTTGTTTCTTATTATCAAATTATTTCCTAATTCTCAAATTAGGTTATTCTTTTATACCAAAAGGAAAAAAAAACCCTTCCTCTAAAATTAACCTTTCTTTCGTATTAATTTTAAAAATAATAATAATAATAATAATAATAATAATCATTAACAAATAAAACAAGAAAAATTGCAAAATTACATAACTAAAACTAAAAGGGTATAGATTGCGCCAAAACTGGGCTTTTTAACTTTTTTTTTTCCATGTCAAAAGAAAAAAAAGAAAAGAAAAGAGTAAACTTCGTGCCCTCTTGCCAATGCCATGCTATCGAGGCTTCATGTATAGCCAATAAAAAGGATAAAATGAACACTCTGAATCTTCTTCACCTGGGGATAATCTGAGTAATTGTAACAGGAACAGAACTCATCTGATAGCTGGTCGATTCAGCGGTCAATGCAGTTGATTTTTTACTCGAAGATGCCACTCCATCTTGAAAGAATCCCGGAGCTGCGAGTACTTTCTCATTGATCCGAATGTTTCTCGTGAGCATTTCGAGTACTTGGCTCATTAAGGGCCTTCGGTTGGCTGCTGCCTGGGTGCAAAAAAAGGCTACTTTCATGTACCTTATGACTTCTTCTTCCGGGAATTCTCCCAGCTCCGGATCCACGAGCTCAAGGAGTTTGCCTTCTTCATAGAGTTGCCACGCCTATTAAAGCAAACGACGAGATATGTTATTTTAATATTGAATGAAAGGATATTGTGCTGAACATGTTGAAGAATTATATAGCAGTGTGGAAAATTGTGGAAGTCTCATAAAAATAAATGCTTACCCATTCCAAGAGTAACTTCTCCATGCCACCCCAGCTTGAATTGGAGCTGCTTCTGCCACTAATTATTTCGAGTACAAGGACACCGAAACTATAAACATCAGCCTTCATGGTTAACTGACCACCCAAGGCATATTCCGGGGCCAAATAACCACTGCATAAAGCCAAGTAACCATAAGTCAATACCATTTTCTTTTAACTCATTACATAAAATTGATTTTAGAACTTTGGGTTCATTCAGAAACAAAAACTTCAAGATCAAGTCCCATCTCTTGTGAAAGTGCTTTCTTCACGCATTCAGTGGCTGAAATGCAGATTATCCCTAGTTCGAAAATTTGGATAAAGCATGCACTTAGCTCATCTTTTCCGACTTCTTGCTATAGTTTATCTTCTTCGATATCTATGCATGAATTCAGCTACATGCCTACAGTATGCTCACTAAAGAAACCGTATAAATCAAACGCAAATCCTATGCTCTTACTAACTATAAGCTTTTCTTCAGCTTTATCATGTTTACATTATTTGTCGTTTTTCAGAAAGGCTTTGTTCAAGTGTACCTAATGCTGATTATACAAACTCGCTATCTCTTTCGAGCTGCCAAAAGTGTGCAAATTAAACATCAATCTATGAATGCATCTTCAATTTCAAAGACAATCCGTAAGTAGATTGGGATTGATCTTTATACCTAGTGCATACTTTCTTGAAGAAGTCTATACTCTATGACAGCACAAAAAAACCCTCAAAGCAGAATAGAGCAGGGGAAAAAAAAAAATACTCTAATGCTGAACAAGAGCGAAGAAGAAGCAGTGACATACGTTGTTCCCGCTATTCTAGTGCTAATATGAGTGATATTATCCGGAAAAAGTTTAGCCAACCCAAAATCTCCAATTTTCGGGTTAAAGTCTTTGTCAAGAAGTATGTTACTAGATTTGATGTCTCTATGAACGATACGCGGTACGAGTTCTTCATGAAGGAAAGCAAGACCCCTAGCAATACCCATGCAAATAGCGGATCTTTTGGTCCAGTCCAGTTTGACATTTGTACTCCTTTGATCTGCAAAAGCCAGGAATTCAAAATGATATTTGAGTTTTCCCCTGACATTAAAAGGAAAAAAAAAGTGTACATATCTTATAACATTTTGTGACTGCAGTTATTTAAACTGTCGACCTCCTTGGAGGAAGCGGGTAGATACCAATTAGGTTAAGCCCTGGGCTAGGTCATTATTCAAACAAAAACTTCAGACCATCTTACCGAGTAAAACTTTATCAAGACTCTTATTTTCTACATATTCATAGACCAAGATCCGATTTGTTTCTTGAACACAACACCCGATCAACTCAACAAGGTTTGGATGCTTGACATTCGATATGGTATTGATCTCCGTCAAAAATTCACGAGCTCCCTGCTTTGATTGGGCAGCAAGTGTCTTCACAGCAACTTCAGTTCCATCTTTTAGAATTCCCTAGCAACATATATTATTAGTTAGTATTCCGTTTTAAAAAAAAAAAAAAACAAGTTCTCTCTCAACACCAAGTTTTGACTTATAAGTGAATGCTAGAATGTTGCTTAGAATCTCCTAATAAAGGAACCAAATCTAAGGAAATTGCGTTTGGGCTTAAGGATCCTTGATCCTCTGGTTCTAGCAAGGCTCTAGTTCTAGTATGCCACCATTGAAAGTTGAAACTGAAAGCAAAATTTCTGCTAGTTCATCTAAGTTTTCGGACCTTCTCAATCTTTTATGCAATCAGTTTTAAGTCATAATATAAACAATTGGTGAACCTTGATTCAAATTAAAAGAAGCAGTGCTAATGTTATCAAATCAATTTTAAGCCAAGAAATAAGATGAAGACCAAAAGCATAAGAAGCTAAAACAGTTGCTTCAATCATCCCAGCATTAAATTTTTCGAGTCTTCATTAATCAATTAACATCCATGTTTATCAGACTCGGATTTGAGTGTCCGATACGAATATGTTCAATTTGTCCAAGTTTTTCCATGTATTGGAGGATCTTTGGAGGGTATATCCCCGTACCCATATCCAATATGCATCGGGCACGGACACTTCAAAAAAGTAAAGAGTTGGAGCAGCATGGATTAACATGTTGATTCTATTCAGTATAATTTAATTAGATAAAGTAAACATATATAAGTAAATTTAAAGTACCTTGTAAACGGTTCCGAAACCTCCACGTCCTATTTTATTGCTTGAATGAAAATCATCTGTGGCTGATCTTAATTCATTGTATGAGAAATGGTTGACTCTCTGAAGCAATTGCTCTGCCAATGACAAAAAAATCTGCGTTACTCCAAGTCTTCATTTTTTTTTTTTTTTAATAATTGTATTGAAAACTCATGTCCAACACATATTCAAACTTGAGTAGAGGATATGATCCTCTAAATATATGAAAAAACTTGCTCGAACACATACTCACATCCGACAATTACCTCTGAATCCGAGCAACATAGATAAAAATTTTGAAGAATAACAATAATTTTATAGAACAAACCAAAGTACAATCCTTGAACACGCAATAAATCCAAATTTAATGACTCTAAGAGTTCTAAGATTTTAAAAAAAAATTCTTAAAAGAAAATAGTTTTCAAAGTTCAAGATGAATTCTCACCGTCTATACCGTCGATGGCCTGGGCGGTGCTCCTCCGTTTCCGTCGAAAAACTGATCCACCAAAACAACCGCAACTCATATTCTCCGCAATATCTCACTACCAGCCTCCCCCAAAATCACATCATTTACACCTTTATTTTATTTTTTTTTAATTCCCACCAAAAATCATAAAAATAAGTATCAAAGAGTTAAAACTTACGAAAAGCTCTCATTGCATCTATATTCAGATCAAATCATCAACAAACAAACAAACAAAAAGAAGCAGCTTTAACTTAAACGAAGTTTGATTACTTCAAAAATCAAGCTAAAATCACAACTAACAACTCATCATCACCATGTCGACAAAGTCAAACCATTCAAATAAAATGAAATAAAAATCCAAAAAAATGCCACAAAATAAAATTTAATTACCTTACGGTAAGATATAAGAGAAGGTAGCAGCTTCGAAAAGAAAAATTAAACTTGTTTTTGGCTGAATTTAAGTTAAAAAATGGTGATAGTTGGATTGGGTTTAAGAAGATTTGAGAGAGTCATACATTTTATTCAATTATGTAATTTTAGATTTTTCTTTTTTTTTTTTGTTCTATTTTCCTCGGGCTTTTTTGCCGCTTTCCCACTGCTCCCAGTCTCTTCAACGAAGAAAACGACCTTTATTTTATTTTATTTTTCCCCCTATAATTTGGCCGCCTATTTTTGCGTACTTTTCTTTTTACTATATTATTATAGTTGTAATTATTTTTCAATTATTTTGGTTCATTGCCCTTTAATTACTTGCTTTTGGAATCATTATTACTTAAAATCTATTAAAATATTAAAAATATATTATTATATTAATATACATATTTTATTGATTAATGAAAGTTAAAATTGATATTTTATTTAAATCATATTTTATTGGCAAAGAACCGATAACAATTTAGTTCAATTTTTAAAAAATTTATAGCTAATGTACGATGTTCGAAACTTTCAAAAATCAAATCGGAAGTGAGTTTAATACTATATATAACCACATCAGTTTTTTAAATAAAAAATTTATAACATTTTAAAGTTTTTATTTAATTCAAATAGTTATAATTTATTAACTTATAGATCAAATCAAATCGAATCAAAATTAAATCAAATACTACGATTTAAATTGATTTTTTTTTTCGATTTTTTTTGCTCGGTTCTAGAGGTGACAAGTCTACTTTGAATAGCTATCTAAGTCATTTTTTATTTGTTTATTTATTATATTTCTTTTTGTTTAACAACCCTTCTTTTATTTTTATATTTTCACACTTGTATGAATAAATCAACTTATTCATAAAATAAAATATTAAAACTAAATCAATAATTTATTGTTACATTAAGAGAAAAAAAAACAAAAAGTACAGACAAAAGTGATGAAAAATTTAATAATCTTGAAAATGTTATCAACGTTTGAATTATATAATAAAGATTGATTGTTTCATGTTATTTGTTTTCCCTATAAATTCTTCTTCAATTCAAATCTTAAGACTTTTGAACTGAGTTATTCAGATTCTAATTATTATTACATTAAAGATAGATTTTGATCAAACATCATTTTTTCATTTTTCTTTCTTTTTCCTTCAAATGATTATCATAATCTTAATCGATCCGAAAGCTTAGAACCCCTCCCCCCCCCCCAAAACCTCCTTTAATATGGTTGAATAATTCTGGATTCAAGGTATTCCAATCTGAATTTTTTTTTCTT
>JBBYHL010000019.1:5838681-5852193 GCA_038381835.1 Adansonia madagascariensis | reverse complement strand
ATTAATATTATTTTAATATTATAATAATATAAAAAAATAAAATAAATTTTTTATTTAAATATAAATAAAAAATTAAAATTTTTAAATCATAATTCAACTGAACCGATAGAGTGATGATAGTTTTTAAATTGATAATTTTGTTTTATCCAGAGCTTGTTGGTACATGAGTTGGCGTATATCTCTACAGGCGAAAGTTTGAAATTTGGTTCTTTCTTGTAATTGGTCTTTATCAATTTGTCCAATTGCACCATCACATTCAGTGACTTTGTGTTGCATTTTTGAAAGTTACAAAAAGAGAGACCCCCCAACCACCCCCCATCCAACCTGCCCGCTGGCCACTTCACCATTGAGCAGTTGTGTCGCTACTACACCTCCATAATCATTAATTTAATGTAAAAAAAAAAAAGAAAAAAAAAAGAAAAAACCCCAAACAAATGCTAATCTGAGGTTTAATCTAATCAAAATGCAGTAATTGGATAAAATTAAACCTTGTAATAATCATGATACCGATATTATTATGGTACAATTTGTTCTAATAATGGAAATTCCAAGACAATAAAAGAAAAAAGATGGGGTTAGCTTGGATTTCAAGGGATTGTATACTCTCCTCATTTAGTGAAAGAGGAACATATGATGACGATGATACGAATCACTTTTATTGATTCCAATCTTTAAAGATTTTTTGATTAAAAAATTAAATCGATTTATGATTAATTTTTTTTTTAAATTTAAATTTAATTAAATTTAAATCAATTAAAAAACTTATTGTATTATTTAAAAATATTAAAATATATTTTTATTTTATTATTTATATATTTTTATAATTAAATTTAAATAAAATTATTTTATTTTTAAATAATAATTTAAACTATAATAAGACGAATAAACCACCATATTTAGGTGTAAGTAGTAACTAGTGGTTTAGTACCCCACCAGTAAGAATTGGAATAGGGAAGAAAAAAAATAAAAGCAACATTTAAAAAAAAAATTAAAAACATTAGATATTGGAGTTTGCTGGTATTTGTCCATGCGACTGATCATCAGCCACCTTTTACTTTGTCCGTTTCACAACTGAACCGTACAGGTGGCTAACCTCTTCCTTCAGATGCCAATCCCCGCGCTTCTCTCTCTTTCTGTCTTTCTCTTTCACTTCTAATATGGGTACTCTTACTTGGTTAGTTTGGTCATAGTTTCATCTCCAAATTTTGGCAGTAAGTTGCTGTCTTTCATGGGTTTTTGTTGATTCATGCCTCTTTTTTTTTTTTTTTTTGCTTCCTGGTGCCGGTTTTTATTCTAAGATTTCTAGTCCTTGAAAAAGATCTCAGCTTTTTTATGCTTTGATTATCTCTTGGTTTGCTTATTTTGATGTGGTTTCTTATACTGTTGCTGGTCTTGGTCTTGGTCTTGCTACTCTTCTTCTTGTTTTCTGCTAGTTACTTCATGTTTTGAGAAATTCTCAAATTTCATTTCATATGGGTTTCTTTTTCCTTAAATTTTCAGGGAACTTCATTAACTTCTGTTATAGTTAATTGTTTACAGCCACAAAGCAAGAAGTTGTATGCTTACTAGAATAATTGCTTTTAAAGTTGAAAACTTTGGGGGCATTTATTGAGAAATTCTCCCCTTAGAACTTAATAATACTTTTTTTCATGGAGATGATGATGATGGTCATTTTCTGGGATGCATAATCTGCTTGAAAATTTTAATTATTGCCTTTTCCTTTACTTTTTCCTCCCACTGATGATAGTGACTGGGAATTTGGTTGAATTTTAAAGGTATATTAGCACTTTTAGATTTGGTATTCTTTTGTGGGGAGCAAGGTCATTCCATTTTTATGATATTTCCTCAATTTTCATCTTAGGGTGTCAATTTCACTAAAAGTATTATTTGAATCAGAATTCAGAACTTTTGCTCTCATCCATGTCAAAGGCATTTGTGTCAAAGGCATTTGGATGCTTTTGCAGATGAAGTCCTTTGAGTCTGTAGTTGCAACTTGAAACATAATAAGGGAAAAAGAAGCAAAGAATTTCTTTTAACCTCAATTTACTTTCTGGTAGGCACACTAGCAGGATAGGAAATAAGCATATGCTTTCAAACTCCCAGTATCTTTAAATCTGGGAAGGTAAAGCTCTGCTTGATATATCATAAGCAGCAATTTAGAAATTCAATGGTTAATGGATTTGACTGAAATCTAAGAACCATATTGTTTTGAGTTCCATTCAAGCAAGACAGACTACTGGAGGTCCACATTCTTCTTATTATTATGGAGCTAGTTTTCTGCCAGTCTGTTTTGCTGATGTATTAACCTATTTTTGGAATTTAGAACTGATCATGTTAGTTAAATGTTTGCACAATTATGGCATAGACTCCCAAAAACTTGAATTATATATTATTATTATTATACTACCTGTTAGTACTAATAATTAAAGTCTATATGCAAAATTTTGGGGAGATCATATAAAATGCAAGTCAATATTATTTATCTTATCTTGCAAGTTCCTATCTTCTGTTGTTGTTGTTGTTGTTGTTGTTCTTCTTCTTCTTCTTCTCCTTCTTCTCGTGTTCATGCCTTGTTTTTCATTTCTAGCGGACAGTATTAACTGACAGGACAAAATACACTATAAATATTTGTATGTCCAGTTGACGAGATAAAAATATATTGAAGTACAGTCCTGGCTATAATCATGAATACTACTTCAGCTGTTCCCCTGAAAGATCAGAAAGAAAAAGCGAATTTCCTTCTTGAGGTACATCACTTTGGATCGGCAATTTCATGTGATCATCTATTTCTGTACAAAGCTCTCCCTTCTTTCGATTAGTTTTTGAGCCTTGAAATCATGTTGGTTTCAGATTGCTAACACAGAGAAGCAGTTGTGGGCGTTAATCCACACCAAAGGTTTATTGCACTCTGATGTTCGGGACTTATACCATAAAGTCTGTTTAAGTTATGAGAGTTTCATTTTGAATGATCATGAACTGACAGAACTTCAAGAGGTTGAATATTCACTGTGGAAGCTACACTATAAGCACATTGATGAGTTCCGAAAAAGAAAAAAAAGAAGCTCAGCTAATTCAGAAAGTATGACATCTGCAATGGCCTCAAGTGGTTCTGGTGACAAACGAATAGAAGGGTTTAATTCATTTCTTCTAGATGCTACTGAATTTTACAAAAAATTGATTGTGAAAATCAGAAGTCGTTATGGGCTTCCAGAAGAATCTTCCTCATTTAAAAGGGGTGGCATCGATGCTTCTGTTGAACCAATGAAATTGCAGAAATGTCACTTTTTATGTCATCGCTTTTTAGTTTGTCTCGGGGATCTTGCTAGATATATGGAACAATTTGAAAAATCTAGTGTCCTCAAGCATAACTGGTCTGTTGCAGCTACCTACTACTTGGAAGCTGCAATAATTTGGCCAGATAGCGGAAACCCCCAAAATCAGGTATTTTAAGTGTTTTCTTATTTTCTCTATTGATATATCTCGATAAACATGGTATCAGTGCCAATCATATAGAACTCAGTTGCATTTATAACATTTGAATTCCCGATTTCTATGCATATAACCTATCATGTTCAACTTTAGTTGGCAGTATTGGCTACATATGTGGGTGACGAGTTTCTTGCTCTATTCCATTGTGTAAGAAGTTTAGCTGTAAAAGAACCTTTCCCGGATGCTTGGAACAATCTCATTTTACTATTTGAAAGGGTAAGACTTATACCGCTTGCTTATGCCTTGCAAATAAATTTTATCCTTTAGATATTCATACCAACTTTTCTGATTTCCAAATGCTTCTTCTGATTTTGCAGAACAGGTCATCTCGTTTGAATTCTCTTTCAAGTGAGGTGAACTTTGATTTCTTAAAACCATTTGAACCTAGTGATAACCAGGTGAAATCACAATCAAATAGGAAGATTTCAGATGGCTGTCAATCGAAGGGTGAAAATGATAACTCTGCAGAAACAAATTTCTGGCCACTTCTTATCAGAACACTAAGTTTCTTCTTTTTAGAATCCAGGTAATTTTTGTGGCCACAAATTAACAGAATTAGTTCATTTCGGGTATAAATACGTTTTAAGTCTCTGTATGCTAGTTTGTCTCATTCAGTATCATACTATCATATTGATGCTTTTCATGTGCATAAAATCCTCCTTAGCGGATAAGCATATAGAGGGTATGAAGAATTAACTTTCAAGTTGCAAGCATGTACATACGATGACACTAGAACCTAATATGTCTTACAAATCAGCAGATTTTTTCTGATAGTTTCTTTCTGTAAATTTGAATGCCGCAAATCTTACTCAACTTAATGTGGTTAGCTTATCAATTTGCTTCATGTTGTTAAATTAAGTCGGAGATGGAAGTGTTATTATGTCTTATGACTTCTGCCTCTCTTACCTTAATTAGGATTTCATCAATTGTAAGATATAAAGCTTTTTGGTATTTAAATTCCACTTTTGATAAGTTCTCGTGTTCTTGGCTTCTTTTTGACATGAGGCAGTTTGGAGGACTTCCCTTGTGCTTTTGCATCTGCCATGAGACTGTTGAATGTTATTATGGATTTAGATGATATCGAACTAAGCGCAATGTTGGAGTCCTATCAGCTTATGGATTCGACTAGAACAGGCCCTTTCCGAGCTCTTCAAGCTGTTTCCATTTTCATCTTTGTCTTCCATAATCTAATTAATAGCCCAGAAATGCAAGCGTCGAAAGATAGAAAGAATAAGCAAGAACTTGAGTTGCTACAATTAGCGTTGACTGAGACATTCATCTTTATGGGACGTGTTGTTTATAGATGCTTGAAGGCAAATCCTTTGGACTCTTGTCCCCTTCTACCAGCTGTACTTGTTTTTGTGGAGTGGCTGTCGAGCATCCTTGATGACGTCGAAGCACATGGGGTGGATGAGAAAACTAAAAGCTCTATGTCTTATTTTTTCACTGCTTTTATTGACCTCTTGATGCAGTTCAATGTTAGGGTTGAAGTTTTGTCCCATCTAAGAACTGCACTGTGGGAAGACTATGAGTTGAGGGGCTTTGCACCATTAGCTCAAATACAGGTTTCATTAGATTTCTCAACTAACTGGGATCAGATAGACAGTTATGAAAGTGGGACCGAGTGCCGTATTAAGCGTATAATCGATGCCGCAATGAAGATTGCAAACAGATCAAATGGTTCCATTAAATGGATCACCTATGATAGTGTGGGAAGGAAATTCTTTGCGAAAGATACAGATGAAATGCCTGAGAGACAAGAATCAGAAAAAGTAGAGGCCACCAATTCTGATGTAAATGTCAAAGAATGCGAGACAGAGATTGCAAGTGAAAATCTAAGCAGCCATCTCGTTGACGAGACATCAGTTGCCACGGAAGAGGAAGAAGTTATTCTCTTTATGCCTCTTACAAGATATAATTCGGCACCACTCTATGGGAAAACTAATAATGCAAAAGACCCTGCATCTCCGAATGAAATGGAGGAAACCATTCCTTCTGATGAATGTTTGCGCCGTGCTACGTCCCTACTTATAGCCCAAAACCAGGCCCATGGTGATACTTCAGATTTTCATTTTGACATCTCTAATTTCAGGGGCAGCAAGCCCTTAAAGCAGCAGGAGCCTTTTGTAAAAGATACTCCGGTGTTCTCGTTTTCAGAAGCCCCCATTGCTGCTGGGCCACCCTCCCTCAGCGGTTGGGTTCTAAACAGAGGAAGTTTAAGCAGTACTGAAATGGGGAGAAGTGATGTTAGTAGACAGGGCTGGAGCCCCAGTGCAGAAATAGCTACTTCATCCCTGAGTGATCTCTCTATCCATAAAACTGAGGATTCTGTCACTTCTTCGGCATCTGAAGCTTTGACCAACCATTTCGCGCTGCCTTCATATGCAGCTCCTGTTCCTTCTGCCCCTTTATTGCCTGACAATGCTGCTTGGTTTACTGGTACTCAATCTAGTTTTGCCGAGGTGAAGGGCTCTGGGTACATTAATAAACCAGAGAATTTTTACGATGTATCAAGGATAAGTGGCTTCCCCAATTGGTCTCCCAATAGCCAGCTTAATTATGGTCATGCTATTCCAAGTTTCATGGATAAATACCCTCCATTTAGCGGGATGACATCTTCAGAATGGCTTCGTAAATACAGAGAAAGTTGCAAACTTGAGCGCAGCAACAACCATGCGCGGCCTATCAACTATTATGCTCCGGGGAACCCCATTCCCGCTCCTCATGTTTCCCACTTTGGTCTTTTCGATCAATACGGAGTTCCTTCTGTTTCAAATCCAACAATTTATTCGGAGAGTTCAATATTGCATCCAGGATTTCCCCTTGTTTACGGCGTGGAGGAACTGAGAAGGGAAAAGCCGTTTCACGGTTATCAAAGACCGAGCCCTTACGGCTGTGGTGCCATGACCGAACTTAGAGACGAACCGCAGCCACTCTTGCAGTATCTAAAGGAGAAAGAATGGCTACTCCAGCAGGATCCAACCCTGAGAAATCCTACTTACATGGGAAATTAAAAGCTGAAGCTCATACTGTTGATAAAAAAAGCTTTTCTCGAGGCTTCAAGGATCTTATTGGACAACTTTTTTTCCCTAGGACTAGATGTCAGTTTAAGCAAGTATGATAACTGTGCATGCATGTACATACATATATATGTAAAGAAGTTGAGAAATGTGTACTATGTCTTAGTCAGTTCTCACTGAAAAGTGGTGTTCAAACTGTGAAGAAGTTCCGGCTTGTCCGCAAGTATTATAGATCAAGGGTGGTTTTATAATAACTTAATGTTCTCTTACTGACCAGATATGTTTTCTCCCGTAAAATTGCTTCCATCAAACAAGGTAGCCGTGCAAAAGCCTTGAAAATGAGCTGTCGGAAAAAAATTAATTTCCATTGCCGGGAATCGAACCCGGGTCTCCTGGGTGAAAGCCAGGTATCCTAACCGCTGGACGACAATGGATTTATACCTTGAGTCTTTTGAAGATATTAATAAAACAATAGTTATGGATTCTACTTCAGCCGACCGAGAAAAGCCTCTACTTTCTGCCTCGTGAGGGCTGATTCACAAACTCAAGATCTAAAGATCCAAGATTAAACTCAAATGGACAAGAAGCAGTCAACAGGAGGCGATATATCATCAGCCCAAGCAGTTTTACTTGGAGCTTTAGCTCCGGGTGTCAACGTCGGTGCAATTTCCTTCTCAAAGATCTGCCTTAATTTTTCTGTTTACATATGCATAATATTCGCAGGCAATATTTTTGTAGTTTCTAATCAAAGGTTTGGACTTTTTTGTTGTTTGGGTTTCAGGGTCCCACATGGAATACACTAAAATCAACGTTCTTGATGTTGGGTCTTTCCCTTGCTGTTATGTTGGGTTTAGCATTCTCCTCCAGTGACTCTTCCTTGATTCTTCATGTTGCTTTCCTTGTTCTCATAACAGTCACCCTCTTCTTGCTTCTTAACTGGTAATATTTCTTAATTCTATGCTCAAACCCCATTAATTTTTGACCTGGTTTTTTTTTTTTTTTAATTTAGTTGAACATGGATTCATAGTTTTCAAGGGTCTTTTTTTTTTTTTTTTAAATTTTGGAGTTGCTTATGTGTTATTCTTGTTTTGATTGTTACGGAAACATGTGATCGTGTATAATCATTGAAACTAGCTTGATGTTTGCATTGTTTAATCTTGACCTAGCTACATATATGCATCAAATATTTCTTGCTTTTTCTCGTTGGATCCAGGAGCATACTTATTGAGCTATGTTGGATTGTCAAAGGTATTTGTATTATAATTATCTATGTTACCTGGTTTCGGGTTTGAGTGTTGGCCAAAGTTATCTATCTGACACCTGTATCCAATATGTTCAATTTTTCCTAAGATTTTCATGTATTTGGAGGGTCCTTGGAGCATCATATCTTCATACCATGTTCATATATGCATCTGACATGGGTGACTGACACTGATACTTGAAGGAAATGAAGAGTCTAAGCATCATAGATAATTATCATGATTCTCTCAGGCTTTAATGGTTTGGCATTTTAGCACTTGACTACCTAGAGAAACAGTGGGAGGCTTCTCTGACCCCCTGCCAACCCCGTTAGTAATTGGTTTCCTTTTTGATCTGAAAAAGGAAGTGGTTTTACAACCAATATTCGGCAATATTAATGATGTCACCTTAGTGAAATTTTGAATGTTTTATCACAAACAGGATGAATGTTGTAGCGTGCAGCATTTATAATGTTGTCTATAGCTGAAGCCAGTTAGGCATGCTCTTGTCATGTATATTTCTCTTAGATTAGATAGCACTTAGGATTGAACCTGCAAATTGCTTACACGACTGGCTGTTATTTACGGCACATAGCTTGGTTTAGATAGCAAGGGCATAAGTTGGGAGCTCTGAATTTTGTTTCAATCATGTTATAAAATGTCAATTCTTGCATTCAGGCTTTGTTCTTTTCTCAATTTTAGATCAACAAATTGGAGGGAAGAAGGCAAAGGTGATTGGTTTTTTTCTTATGACAATCTTTATGCAAGCAAGTAATTTTATGCATAGGGATTTCGCTTTTGTTATTGGAACATGTAGAGCATCAAAATTGAAATCTCTATTCTTCTAGTTGGGAATTTTTACTTTGCATACACCCTGAATTAGGTTGATCGGATTTTTTATGCAGGTTTCTTGAACAGACTGGTTTGGTTTCTGTCGAACGTCAAATGCAAGAGATGGACTTAACACCGAACAATCGTCAGAGATAATCAATAAGAAGCAAGTTAACAGAATGAATTACTTTTCCTTTTTTTCTTAACATTTAGATAGCATTACAAGCGAAGATGTCATCAACAATAGGAAAGGGATGGATGACAAGAGGATACAGTATGATATTCATTTCTACAGTTTGACCAAATCATAGTGTGCTACTGTGCTTCCTTCTCTTTCCTGGGAATCACATCTGAGGCACCATCATGAGTCGCTCTTTGCTTCCTTCTCCTTATGTTTGCTCTTCTTGCTCTTGATGAAGCAGAAGCATGAGCAGCATGGGAGCTGAAGCAAAAACTTCATATTTTCGTGAACTGATGATTCATTTGCAAAAACTGAGTATATATAGAGCTTCCATCCTCAGTTTTTTTTTTTTTTATTGTTATTGCTTTATTCTCATATTCATTTCTGTCCTTGGATGCTATTAACTTTTCTCTTTGTTTTAGATAAGAAGATGCCTAACTTCTCAATGATATATTCATAGCCATTGGATTTCTTATGCTTCTTTATGCGGATCATGCTACTGCCTTTTCTTTTCCCCCCAGAAAGAATAAAAAGCCCATGCTTTTTTGTTGTTTTCTTGGCAAAAAAAGACTTTATGTTTTGGCAAGGAATAAGCAGCTGCAGCTGGCAATGTTATGTTATATTACTCTGAATCTTCATTTTTCTTGAAGTATGTATTTTTGGATATGTGTACGGGATATAATTTCTCTTAGATCGTTTAACATGTGAACACTAGAAAAATTGAATATACTCATGTTTAATATGTACTTGTATTAAATATTTACATCCGAATTTGAGTAACAACATAAATGTTACGTGTTATGTGTAAGGCAGAATCTCAAAGCTGGCTGTGTACAATAGGAAACTGTTTCCCCTCCAAAGAAGGCTAACAATTAACAATCTTTGCCAACATGTTGCCTTTAATAAAATTAGAAACGATAGTTTCTTCATTGAAAATTTTGACAATTAACAGCGTTTTCGTTGTCTTGTGTTGAATAACATTGAAACGTGACAATTTTTCGGATGGGCGAGTATAGCACCGGCTTCACATCGTTGTGAGCAAAATGGGTCGGTTCAAGCTTTGATCCCGAATGAATATATCTGAGTTCAGACTGAGGTCCTTCAAAGATCTCTCGTGGACCTTGCAAAAAGAAAGCAGGACGACTTGAGAAATGTAATGGCCTAATGGGTTGTTATATAGTGAGGTGGACCCCAACAAAGCTCGATTCTTGGGCCAATATATGAACTTATATCTAACTTTAATGGAGTGGGTCCATTTAGCCAGGCGAACCTGGACGCTCAAAATCCGACGGGTTTTTCTTAATTATATTTGACATATTACGATATTATCTATATACTATTAATAAATTAAATAAAATTATTTTATTAATATTAAAAAATATTGATAAATTTATCTGATTTATTGATAATAAGGTAGTCCACTAAATGTAACTCTTTTTCTTAACTTTGTATTTTGTAACCAAATAATGTCGAAGCATTTCACCTACTATTTTTTTCTTACAACTATACGATCGTAGTATGTGTAAAATTATATAAGAGTTTATTTAAACTATGAAGTTTACGAGAGTATTTCATTTATAATTTTATTTATTATAATATTATAATTATCTAATTTAAATTAAAAATTATATAACAATCTATTATTTATAAATATAAATTTTATATAAATTTTTATAAATTTTATGTAATATTAAATATTAATTAATTAATTGTATTGATTGATTAATTATAATAGGTGATATACCGATGAGAGAACATGTACTGGCTTGATGAACCCACAAGACCCTAAAAGATTACAAATGTCCAACACGTGGCACTACTGCTAAGCCTGTCAATCAATTTAGATACCGCCTTTCACGTTCTCTGTCTCCATATAGTGTGCATTTGCATGGCGAAGATAATGGGAAAGGAAGAACTAAGATGCTATACTCGAGAAGAAACCGTTCGGTGGGAGAAATAGTAAAAGATCCTCAACTATGGCAGCCATGTTCATAGCCAAGAACGCGATGTTCCAGCTTTCGAAAGGGTTCCTTCAAAGTCTTCCTTTCACTGGATCATCCCGCAAAGTCTCACGAGTCTGCTTCATTACCACAGCCTCCAAACACCCTGAGGTAACGTAGCGAAGTCTTCGCTTTTTTCTTCAATTTGAATGACTTATGGAGTTTTTCAGTGATGAATATTTCATGGATTTAACGCTATCATGGAGTTGGTTTTCGGGAAATTTCAGGGCAGAAATGCATATGAAGAAAGAGACCTGAAAACTGACATGACCTCCAGGGAGAAGGATACCTCAGCCGAATCTGATGAAGTTGAGATGAGCTATGTGCTTGAAGATGCCTCCGAAGATGCCATTGAAGGAGCAAAAGAATACGCAGACAAAACCAAGGAGAAAACAAAAGAAACCGCCGAATCGCGGGTGAGGAAGCAAAAGAAGTAACAAACAGGGCGGCGGTTTACTGCATACGAACTGAAGGAGAAAGGTAAAGAAAAAGCACACGGCTTGAAGGAGAAGACCCAAGAGGTTGCTGATTCTGCTGCTAGTAAGGCATCGGAGACGATGCAAAGTGTGGGAGAGAAGGCAAAGCAGATGGTTAACGGAGCCTGGGATCCACCAAGGGGACGACGCAAAAGATCAAGGAGACGGTGGTTGGGAAGAGTGAGGAGGAAGAGGCGGAGGTCAAGAGGATTGATGATGATGACGTTGATTTAAGGCGTCCAGCCGGCCGAAGAGAAGATCATGAGAGGAAGTTTTGATAGAAAAAAAGGAGTTAATTTGGTAATGGCTCTATTTTACCATGCAAATAAGTATAGATAAAAAGTCCATTAGGACTTTTATATTATAAGTTAACGGAATATTTTATTTTTTGTATTATTAAATTAAGTAATTTAATTTTTGTATGTTTAAAATTGTGGTAAATGAAAAAAATTATAAATGATGTTAAAAAACTATTTTGCTAAATGTCGAGATATCATATAATGTAAAATTTTAAATTTTATATAAAATATGACTTTAAACTCGAGTAAATTCAAAGTTATTTTTATAAAATTTAAAATTTTATATTACATGATACATCAATATTTAAATATCTTTTAATATTATTAATTATTTTTTTATTTATTATAATTTTAAAATTGTAGAGATTAAAACATTTATTTTAATAGTAAAAGAATTAAAATATTTTATTTATTGTAGTAGAATTAAAATACTTTTTTTATTATAGTATATGGATTTGTAATAGATATTTATCAATAAGTATATGTTTATATATCATATATAAATCTCAAATAACTCAATGTATTAACATAATATTTGATCTAAAAGAAGTTAAACTTAAAATGGTCAAAAATGGTCATTGTCTTATAATTGTTTTTTTACTAGGTCACATTCGAATTAAATTGATTTGAATTATAAAAAATTCAATAAATTATTTAATTAATAAATAATTTATAATATATTTCATTCAATTTGAATTATAAAAGATTCAATAGATTATTTAATTAATGAATAATTTTATAAAATATTTTATTCAAATTCAATTCGTATCTCAATGAACTGTTACATTCATGAATGTTATCTAAGCCAGATCAACGAGTCTATGTTTATCATTCCCCTGTTTTCACAATTCAAGCTTTGCAACTTGTTTTTTAAATTCTTGATTTAAATTGACTAAATAGCAGAAATTAAAAAAAAAAAACTAAAATATAATTTTAAAATTTTATATATCACCTGTGTGCGAAACCAGTATATTAGATGGACATATACATATATATATATATAATTTTACTTAACACCTACTTATAAGAGTGATAGATTGTAAACTTTCTTGTTCATTTTTGGATAAAATAATATATACTTGTAATTTATGTAGTTAATTTGATTGTAGGGATATTTTTTGTTAGGAGTTAGTAAATCTTAACTACTTGTATTAGTAAAAGAATTAAACTATTTTCATGTATATAAAAATAGACGAAATGAAGTTCCACAGCTTTTATTCCCTGTTTAGACTATATTTAATCCATTGTTAAACTTTTATACTCAGCATCGGAAGTGACGTGCATATTTGATTTACATGTATAATTATTTTATTACGAGATTTATAATATAATTTTTTTATTACGAGATTTATGATATAGTTATTTCGTTACGAGATTTTTAAAGTATAAATTTTTTGTTACCAGATTTATCAGATTATTTTGTTATTTTGTGCGCTACAGTATATTGAGCATTTAATTCGTGAAATAGTTAATTTTGCAGAATGATCAATTCTAATCTTATTTTTTAAACTTATAAAATAATTATTTCGTACCTTTCAATCTTTAACGTAATATAAAATTGCATTAAGAGATTTGAATTTTTTTTATCGAGAATTTGAATCTTATAATTTTTATTTTACTAAACCTAATTACTCTTGTAATTATTTTATTCTAGTGAATCAAATATCGTATTAATATATTTATATAGTAAAATGTTGAAACAGTTCGATTCAATTAATGTAAATATTTCCGTCGAAAAACGTACAATCTAAGCATAAGGCCATTAATTTTTTTTAAATATTATTAAGTAATCAGTTATAATTATCAGATAAAATATAAATAGATTTGTCGATAGATTGAGATGAAATTTTTTTAAAAATTAGTCCAACAACACATTAAATAATATTAAAATATTAAATAATTTTTTATTTTAAATTAAATTTAAATAAAAATATTTTTATTATTAAATAATAATTAAAATTTATCTAAATTATTAATA
>JBBYHL010000019.1:5799583-5818087 GCA_038381835.1 Adansonia madagascariensis | reverse complement strand
ATCTACAAATGCTGCTAATTAATTCACCTTAGTGGTGTTTTAAGTAGTAAAACACCGCTAATAATTATTCATAATTTTACGATATTTTTTTAGGTGCTTAAAAATGTCCCGCTATTTGAAAATATATGACATCATTGATATTAGCGGTGTTTCTATTTTTAAATGCTACTATATTTTTTTAATTAGCAGTATTTTTAAGATAAAAAATCTTTATATAATATAATTTAGTGACGTTTAAAAGTAAATGCTATTAAATTATTTTATATAGTGGCATTTCTACAAGAAAACACCGCTAAATGTCTTAATTTCCGACGCCCAACACTTTTCCCTGATTTTGACTCTTTGTCCATTCCTCTCTCTCTCTTTTTTTTTTTTTTTTTTTTTTGTTTTACATCAACAAAATTTCATTGTTTCTCCATCTCTCTTCATCTCTCTCTCGTTTTCTTGTTCATTGTGGAGAGGCTTTATCTCTCTTGACCTCTTTCTCTCTAACATTAGGTATTTAAAGATAACATTTTCACATTTTATAAATTTTATTTTATAATTTAGGGACTGTGAAATTAAAGGATATAATCATGGTGGAATAAAGTTTTTTCTTGTTATTATTTAATTTCTTTAGCTTCCATTTTTGCAATCTCATAGTTTAGTTTTTTCCGTAGTTTCGATACAAGCTAAATCTTTGATTGTGCAATTTTGGCTCTTTTACTGTTTGCCTAATTATGTTTGTCGGACCTTGTAATCTATCATTGCTCTTTCTACCTATGTCTTTCATTTGATTCGAGAATTGTTCTTCCTGATGCTCGCCTGGTTTTGTCTCAGGGGACGAACTTGGAATTTCTGTCGTGTGCCCGAAGTGCAAATGGTATTTTTTGATCACATTCCTTCAAGCAACTGTTATCTAACTTCTTTCAGAGATTAGCTGAAGTTGGGTTAGGTTACTCCGAGCTGTCAATCTTAACTTGTTAACAAATTTTAACCTTTTAAACTCTAAGATTTCAGTGCTTAGATTGAATTAACTTAGTAACCATATTTGGAGCATTTTATGACAAATATAATAAAGTTCTTTGTCCTACTTTCAATCTGCTATAACAAGAAAGTAATATTTCAGATTCAAAGCCATCAATCTGCTGCACTAAGAAACTATGTAGAAAAAAAGGAATAAAATGCTTACGATATAAGCATCCTTAACATGAGTAGATTAGGGGTAGTTTTAAGATCAAAGAAGATTATACCACAATAAAGAAAGTTGTTTGCTTAGATTGACATAGTAATTACATGTGAAAGCTGCAGTTTCTTGGTGCAAACTTCTCTAAGGCATATTAAAAGTTTGGATTAGACTGGTTGCACTAAATTTCCTAGTTGTTAGCTTCATCAATTGGTGTTTCATTGTTGAACTTAAGGCCTCCAAGGGCTTTCACACATGCCTGCAAGTTACGTATGTTTGGAAATGCAAAATCAAGTTTATGATTGTTTTATCCAAGGGATATATTTGAAAGGGTAGGTTTGAAATTAATTTTTATATATATGATGTTTAACAATGACATCATCATAGAAAATTGACATTCCATATTAGTTTTGCATAAAAACAGAGTCTAATGAAAACTTTGAAAGAAGATGCTTAAGTGCTTAACCGAAGGCAAATTTGTCTCATAATTTGGTTCACCAAATTGAGTCGTGCATGAATGTTCCCTGCTTATATTATAATCCTCAATTTTCAGATCAAACTTTACAGCTTTTTATTAGTTAGCTTAGATCATTTGCTGACTTTCATTGTTTGGTCATCTCTCTAGAACTATTATTATTGCTTCTCGATGTCCATGAATTAACCCAAATCTTCTCATGATTCACTTTATCAAGACATAAATCTTTTGCCATCTTCCTTTTAATTTCTTCTCTCTCTCTCTCTCTCTCAAATAAGATAAGATTATAGTGAATTTGAACTGTTTTTCCTTTTATTAAACTCCTCTTTTACGGTTTTACTCTTTATTCTTCACCCTATGGATTAAATTTTTAAAAGGTAAAAAAAAGATATGTTCTTTTTTAAAGGAAGAGGATTCAGTAAAAAATAAAATAAAAAAAAGGAGTTCATTAAAAATGCAAGTTCTTACTTGCAAAAAGCAAAAAAAAAAAAAAAAATCTTTTTGAAAAAAGGTACAATAATGAAATTGTTGAAGCTTTTTCTCACTGAGCAAAGGCAAGAAATGGTCTAAATTGCCTTGGTTATGAAAAAAAACCGATCATTTTTATTTTCATAACTAATTGCTTTTTTTTTTTTTTTAAAGTATATAATTTTTCAGAACTATTTGAAGATTGAGACTTGATTTAGAAAGCCTAGAATTGTAGGGTTTTTTTTTTATTATTCTTATTCATAGGATTGTATGACGTTAATCAACAATTTTGTCAACAAGTCATTTAAAAATATGCTTTGAATTGAATTACAGCTATATTCCACCTTTGATTATTAACATTTGTAATTTGTTTGCCAGTTATGAGCCCAGAGTCAAGAACTGGCCTAGTCATCTGCTTGCATACGAAGCCAAGATAACTAGCCTATATATATATATATATATATATATATATATATATATATAACATGTCATAATTTATAGATAAAATAAAAAATTATAGATATTATCTCATATTTATTTTGACTTTATATTAAATTTTGATTTTGAAAAAGCCTTGGACTTTTGTAATATGAAGAAAATAAATGATCATGGGGATGACCCAGTACTCTGGATTTGTCACTATCTGGGCCACCCTTGTATCCTCCATAGGTTTTTTTTTTGGTTCCATACTTTTGAATTGTTTCATTTGCCATGCATATGTTTCATTTTTTTTGCCACTTGCACATACATAATACACTTTTTTAAAATTTTATTTTTTTCTTTATCAATTTAAGTTTTATATTATCTTTGTAAATAAAATTTTTGTAATTATTATGTGTATACAATTTTTTTATATGGTGTTGCTACATCTGTAACATTTGATAAATTACTCATGATTGCATGTAAATTGAGGCTTAACCTTTGTGTATAATAATATTTATTGTATAATTTCACCACGTTAGTTAAGAATCAACTAGCTTGTAACTCGTAAGCATCATTGATATTAATTTGATGTGCTGTCAAAAATTATTGATATTGATCCAGTACTCCACTTTGCCTCATCAAATATTTTTTTGCTTTTGATTGCCACAAGCAAGAGGTCTGTAACTATGCTAGGCTTATATATAATTAATTGGAAGTTAATTTATTAAATTACTATAATTTTAATTAGATATTATAAGGTTGATGATATTATAAAAATATAAAATTATATATATAAGTAATAAGTTATATAAATTTCTACAATTTTAACTATACAACTTACTATTATATTAAACTTAAACCCATGCTTTATATTTACTTCCGATTCTCATATATTTTTAGCATGTCTTGTTCAATTTTCATTTTATTATGTTCTTGTCCAGATTGGGAGATCATTTATTGTTTTGAGGTTGAAAATTTATCCTTCGTTCCAGTCAATAGCAATTGCAATACGAAGATTCGGCTTTAAGGTTTGTAACCTTCTTGTTAATATTTGAAGGATGACATCATGGTTTCTAAGATATGTCTATCTCCGAGGCTTTGTTTAAGCACACCACGTAACATTTATTGAATCTATACTATTTGGTAGGCTTTGGCGTAAATCATTCATGATGCATGGAATGAGTTAAGAAATGTGATGGTATCACGACATTATTGTTTTTTGTTGTTATAAATATAGAATGCTTTAAATGGATTGTATTTGCTAATTTCTACCAACTTTTTAATTGTCATTTCTTTTGACTTTAGCTATATTAAATTATAATTATATACATAATATTTTTGTATTTAACCTTTCTCAAGTAGGAAATAGAAAAAAGTTGAATGCAAAAGTTGAGGCCAAGTCAAGAGTACCTGGATGGTGTACAAAATTTTTTGAAGTTTGCTTTTCATAGTGCAAGTGAAGATAATAGAATATTATGTCCTTGTTTGAGGTGTGCTAATATTGATTGGCATATGCATGAAATTGTCTATGAACATTTAATTTGTTTTGAATTTCTCCCAAGGTACACACGATAATATTTTCATAGAAAGTCCATACCTTCTAGATCATCTTGTAGAGTTCCTCAAAGTTCTAATTGCAATAGTCAACATCAATCTATTAGACAAGATGACATAAAAAGCATGTTGCAAGATGCACTTAACATGCATGACCATAGTTTCCAAACTTCTATACTAGAAGTTTCAGATTTAATTGAGAACAATATTAGACTGAATAATTTTGCTGAAATGAGAAAAGAAGTAGGTGATCAAGAACCCAATGGAGAAGTGGCAAAATTTTATAAGTTGCTTGATGAAATGAATGAAGAACTTTATAAGGGATCTAAGTATTCAA
This sequence comes from Adansonia madagascariensis, assembly GCA_038381835.1. Taxonomy (NCBI): domain Eukaryota; kingdom Viridiplantae; phylum Streptophyta; class Magnoliopsida; order Malvales; family Malvaceae; genus Adansonia; species Adansonia madagascariensis. Next base: position 5,813,665 of record JBBYHL010000019.1, on the reverse strand, counting down.
AATTATCTTTTTGTATCCATCTTTTTCACTTGAAATGCTTAAGTGGGTGGACAGGAAGTTCTTTGACACTATTATTAGAGTTTTTTAAAGAAATGTTTCCTTTTACAAAAATCCCTAAGTCTTGTAAGGATGCTAAGAAAATGATAAAAGATTTAGGCCTTGGATACGAGAAAATTCATAGTTGCCCAAATGATTGCATGCTGTATTGGAGTGATAAAAGAAACCAACAATTTTGTCATGTCTGTGATAACTCTCGGTGGTTGGATGAAAATACAAAAGCTAATGTGCTTGAGCTTGAAGATGAAGCACATTTGAAAAAGAAGCCTGCAAAAATTTTGAGGTATTTTGCTTTAATACCAAGACTTTAACGAATTTTCATGTCATTAGAAACATTTGATTCAATGAGATGGCATCATGATGAAAGGAATGATGATGGGTTATTAAGACATCTTGTGGATTCTCTAGCTTGGAAAACATTTGACAAAACCTTTCCATGCTTTGCTAATGATCCTTGAAATCTAAGGCTCAGACTTGCATTTGATGGTTTTAATCCATTTAAAATGATGAGTACTTCTTATAGTATTTGGCCGGTTGTCTTAGTTCCTTACAATTTGCCTCCATGGATTTGCATGAAACAATCTTTTTTATCTTATCTATGATAATTCCTGGGGGGAAAGGTGCAGGGAATGATAGTGGCATTTATATGTAACCTCTTATTAAAGAGTTAAAGCAGTTATGGCAAGGGGTTGACACATATGATGCATAAAAAAGAGAGACCTTTCATTTACGTGCAGCTTTACTATGGACTATAAATGATTTTCCTACTTATGCAAATCTCTCTAGGTGGAGCACCAAAGGTCATTATGCTTGTCCTTGCTATGCTACGCAAACATGTTCGAAGTGGTTATATAACAGAAAAAATTCTCTTATATGGGACAATATCGATGGTTAGATAAGGACCATAGATTTCGATTCCAAAAACATATCTTTGATGGAACTAAAGAGTTGAGAGAAGAATTTGAGCCTACTATTGGGTTTCATATCTTGTTCATGTTGAATGATATCAATTTTACTTATGGGAAAACCAATCAGGCAAGTAGCAAACAATCAAGGAAAAGAATGGGAAATGTCTATGAAGGTGATGATGTTGATAATCAGAGTGATGATGAGGAAAATTAAAAAGATGATCCAAATAAGGCAAATTTATGGAAAAAAAAGTATTTTTTTAAGCTACCTTATTGGAAGCATAATTTATTGTGTCATAACCTTGATGTGATGCATATTGAGAAAAATGTTTGTGAAAATATAATTAGGATAATTCTTAATGTGGATAGAAAAACAAAAGACAACTTAAAGAGTCAGCTTAACCTATTTGACACAAAAATTTCCCATGATCTTCATCTAGAATTACTTTCTAATGGAAGGTCAAGGTTGTCGCTTGTTTGCTTTCGGATGTCCAAGAAGGAAAGATATATGTTTTGTAAGGTACTGAAAGATATGAAGATCTTAGATGTATATGCTTTTAACATATCAAGATGTGTGAATCTCAAGGATCGAAAGCTTACTTCTTTAAAGTCACATGATTATCACATCTTAATGCAAGACTTACTTCTACTTGCTTGACATTGTTCCATGTCAAAACAAGTGACCTACAATATAATTGAACTTAGTAATATAATGAAAGCTATTTGTGGTAAAGTTTTCAAGATTGAAGAGCTTGAAAACCTTTAAGATCCATAATGATGTATTTGGTTGTCCATCTATCTTATGAAGCAAAAGTCGATGGATTAGTTTATTATCGATGGATGTACCCATTAGAGAGGTATTATATTATTAGCTTATTTTACTATTACCTTCAACTTAAAGTTTAGGTGCAAACACTAATATTGTTATATATATATGTATATTATGTTATAGGTTTTTAAGGAAGTTAAAATCCTATTGTCAGAGCAAACGCTATCTGGAAGGTTCAATTGCAGAAGGATATTTAATAGAAGAGTGTATGACATTTTGTGCGAGATATTTGGAAGAGGTTGAAACAAGATTTAATAAACTAGCAAGAAATGTTAGGCTCTAACATAATTACTTGGTCGAGACATACTTATTTGAAAGTTTTAGACAATTAATCGGCAAAGTTAAAGTGGTAGAGCTAGATGATAAATTTTAGGCATGAATGCATCAATATGTGCCATTTGACCATGATTCAGTGGAATCATTACGCAAGTAAGTTTTAGTATGATAATTTTTTTAACAAACATATACCAAAAAACTTTTTCTTTCTTAATTTTACACATTTTTTTGTTTATAGTGAGTATAGAAACAAGTTGAGAGCTCATCAACGTTCTTGAAGATCACATATTTGCGAGCTTGATAAGTTATCTATGGAAAATTTTCATGAGTGGTTAGGAGAAATTATGAGTAACATAACTCCTTCTAAATTCATTACATCAAGTATGTTGTTCTCCATTTTACATAGAAAATGATGTGTTTATTTATGTCTTGTAATAGGTTTGGAGTGAAAGAGATGTTAGTGAAGAAGTAAAGTGTCTTTTAGAAGGACCGAACAAAATAGTGAAAAGATATAGTGCATTCATCATCAATGGATTTAGATTTCATACCAAATCTCGTGAAAGATTTAGAAGAACTCAAAACAGTGGAGTAGTTGTTACTTCTTCAATTACAAGCTATGTTAGTGCTAAGGATAGTAAACCTGTAGAGAGAAATGTTGATTATTTTGGGATTATTAATGAATATCATTGAGTTGGATTATTATGGTAAGTGGAAGGTCGTGTTGTTTCGATGTGGTTAGGCTAATATGAGTACTTTAGAAGTAAAAAAAATAAGCTTTTAAATTTATTCTTTTGAAATTTACTTCTGTGGATATTATCACGGTCAAATTTCCATTTTTAGGAGATTTTGCAAATTTTTCATAAAATTTGGAAAGCTGACCTTCGTATATTTTTACTAGTACCCGTATAATATTTATTTCGATATGCACTCCAAAAAATGAAAAATATATAAGAAAAAAATCTTTACTGGCATTTTATAGTTTAAGGTATCAAGTTTTCAAAATTAGTTACTAATTTGGAATTTTTTACGATACTGCGATTATCTTGCTCGTAAAATTTTATCTTTTAAAATTTACTTTGGATTTCAAATTTTCATATCTATCATTTTTATTATTTTTATTGATTAAAATTTTGAGTAATTCAAGTTGGTTTTATAAGGTTGGTCGTATTTTTAGAAATTTCACGGTTCCATAATATGAACTTTTTTCTCTTTAAAAATTTTGCTATAAATTTTTCAGAGTTTAAAATTTCAAATCTTCTCATATATACCAAAAAAATAGCAGGGTTTTGAATTTTGATTCTTTTTTTGTTAAAAATTTTTCCCGATAAAAGTTTTTTTCGTACAATTTTTACGAGTTTGAAATATTCAATGGCGTTTTTTTCTTACATATAAAATTATAGGTTTTTACTTAGGTTTTTTACTTGATTAAATTCTAAATTCACCATGTGAAATTTATGTCAAATACATAATTTTTATCTATTGCAATTTAATCCTCCTAATTAATTTTTATGATATAATTTTACATATCATATAAATATCATCTTAATGTTTCTAGAAGATTATGACTCATATGTGATGAGTCATATAAAATGACAAAATTCATTAATTAAATCTGATTAAAAGTGAAAACAAATCTAAGAAGATCAAATAAAAAAAGAAATATGTAGAAAATGGTTGAAGCATTCAGCCAAGGAAGTTTCTTACCACCCTTGGCCGATTTTTCCCTTTATAAATAAGGGGAGAAAGCTTTCATAAAAGAGTTTTAGCTTTTCCATAACAAAAAAAAGCCAAAAAATTATTGAAATTTATTAGGTTTTAAGCTTTCTAATGTAATTCTTCTTGTAAAAATTTTAATTTTTGTTCATTTTATGCTTGATTCTTTCTTCAGTGAGCCAGAATCATGCTTGTGCATATGGATTGTAATCCATGTTGAAACCCTAAATGATGGCTATCAACAAGATTTCTTGATTTTGTTGTTTTATTTAATTTTTATTAGTGATATATTGATTTTCATCAAGATCATTTGTGTTTGTTGATAGAAATAATGTTATTTTCATTTATATATTTTTTTGTTATTTTTCTTAATATTTTTATGATGATTTATGTTGATATATTCATTGTTTATCATGATTTTATGCATATCTATGCTTGGTAAAAATTATAACATGTATGTATATAGATATTCATGAAAATATGTGATGGAAAAAAATTATTTTTGGTGAAATAAATGTTGGCTAAAACTCCTTATAGTCCTTGGATAATTTTTCATGCTTGATTTTATGATGTTATTATTTTGTAATATTAGAAACTTGTAGGGACTTAAAAATAATTTTCTCAAAAATTTGAAGGCTTTGGAAAGGTGATTTCAAGCTTGGTTGAATCTGGTCTCGATGAGTGTGTTATGTTTTGTTTTTTAGGCTATTTTGTAATTATGGAAAATCTAGGGACTAAATTGCAAAAATTTTTCCATGGCTATCCAAATTTGACCGAATCCATGTTAAGACCTTTAGAGGTGTTTTTCATATATTTTGACATGTCTAAATGTATTTCATGCATTTTTTTACCTTTTTGAGGCCTGTTCACAATTTTAAAAAATTTAGCTGCCTATTAGTAAAAAGTGAAAAAAAATTTTCCAAGGCCAAAGGAACTTAGCCAACCTTACTTGTAATTTTTGATATGATTTTTGTGTTGATTTTGATATATTTGATGTTTGATTTTATGTTTTACATGTACGGACTAAATTGTAAAAAATAAAAAAATTATTTCTAGGCCATATAAATTTGGCCAAATGCTTTATGGGCTAATTAGGGATGCTTTTTTGTATTTGTAACATGTTTTAATGTATATTGTAAATTTTTTAGACTTTAAGAGTCTTTTTGTAATTTTACAATGTTTAGGGACTTGTTTTTAAAAAGGTAAAAAATTATTCCAAGGCCAAAGGTGTTTGATTGAACACTTTTGATGATATTTGGCATGATCTCCATTTTTGTTTTATAATGTTTATTTTATTTAAGGACTATTTTATAATGTTAGAAAAGTTTAGGGATCATTTAGGAAACAATCTTGCATTTTAGGGTTAAAATGGTTTTTTTCACCCATTTTATTACCCATTTAGGGTATTTTTGGGCATTTAGGAGTTTTCCTACTATTTTTAGCCATTTGGAGTGATAAAGTTTCTGGGCTTATCAGTAATTTTTGCATTTTATGTCAATTTTGTTATCCAAGTTACCCATTTAGGGTAAAATTATTATTTCATACTAGTATCAAGTCCTTTAGGGTACCGGGATACTTATATGTTGAAGGTACACCCTAAGGGCATTTTAATAATTTATCGTAGAGCTAAGTCTTTTATGATCACCAGGATACTTCTATGTTGAAGGTGCATAATAGGCATAGGTTCATTTTTTTACAATGATATTAAGTACTTTAAGGTTATTAGGATACTTTAACGTCGTAGGTAGACCCCAGGGACATTTTAGTAATTTAAATTAGAACTAAGTCTTATGTGATCAGAGGGATACTCCTATGTCGAAGGTGCACAGTAGGAATAGGTTTATTCATTTGTGAAGTCATTAAGTCCTTTAAGATTATCAAGATACTTTCATGTCAAAGGTGTACCTTAAAAGACATTTTTGTCTCTTTGACCAAATTCGAGTTATTATAGTCTAATTTTGTAATTCTAGGCAAAATCGAGTCTTAGGACAAATTTTATTATTTATTATAAAATTAATTTTTTTTAAATCAACACAATGCCTCCGAATTAAAGTAATACATGTAATTTCTCTCAATAAATAAGGGGAGTTCTATGGATTATTTTAATAATGAGATATGCTTTTAAAAACAAGAAAATCAATTTTTTTTAATTTCATAAAAATAAAGCCTTTTGCATTCCTCCGGCTCTCTAGTAAGGTGTAAAAGATATTTTATTTTTAAAACCTTTCATTTTCCTACATCTCTTTGGTAAGGCACAAAAGAGAATAATAAAACCTTTCATGTTCCTCATGTTTTCTAGTTAGATCGAAAGATAGTTTAATTTTTAAAAATATTAAAAACTCGATTTTCTCATACCAAATAATAAACTTAATTTGTAAAATATTATATATGAGGATTATAATTAAATACCAAATATTGAAATCGAATAAAAATTAAAATTTAAATTAACATGTGATTAATAAGGTACTGATTACCAAGCGTCATAAGAGGGCTCGATCCTTGTTGTGATTGTAACCGACTCCGAGACCTTTCATATGATCTCTAGTATGAGAGCAGTCTCAGAGTCGATTTTCTAGGGTTTTGTAGCCTCGAAATATGAACTCTAATAGGTGATAAATTTTACCTAGCCAAAATAGTTTGGTTGTGACTCTAAGAAAAATAAATGGTTATTTCATAACTACTATTAGAGTTGAGTTGAGTGAGCAATTCATTTCGAGAACTAGTCCCTGACAACAAAAAAAAACTATGGCCTCTAGAAAAAAATAATGATATATGTATAGGAACAAGGGGTACACCTGTCTTTTAAGTCGGATGGTTAAACTTCGTATCCAGACCATGTTGCGACAAACGTTACCTGCTATAAGAGTTCCATTTGGTATTTTACTCAAATGTTTATGGAAATACTCTCATGTGTCAGTAGTGTGAGTGATCTTCAGACTTATGACACCAGATTATCTCGTGCAAAGAGTGTCATGCTCTGATTCCATCACAAAAAGGTCCACAATAGATGGATGCTTATGGTTGGGTAGTTTTGGATATACATGAATCTTATGGTAGGTGAATGAGTGGTCTAAAAAGGATTCATCACCCCAAGTGATATGAGGGCACATATCTCACATATACCTGGCTTATGTTAGCTAGAAGTCCTTAGCAAAGGCAATATTGATTATGGAGTTAACACATAGGGGTTGCATATTAATATGGACTTAGCTAAGAGTAGACACTGAACCATACTCTTACTAATTTTGGGATATATGATGAAAGGATATTTATTACGTTAAATATTGGACACTAAAGGGCTTGCCAAAATCATATTGATACTCCCTGCATATTAGATGGCCATGATGCATTGGTAGATGCCAATCTTGGTCTATAAATATAAAATATTCTTGATTGGGCCATTTTATATTTCTTGCCAATATGATGGGGGCCTAATGGGTCACACACATAAAGGTGATTAGTAAAAATTAAATTGAGATTAGGCTTATATGTATAATAAAAGTAATAGGCCCAATTTGAATAAGTTAACATAGGTCAGAGGCAAAATTATAATTTCTCATAAATTAAAATTTTAACCCTAAGCTATATAAGCTTATGATTGCCATCCCATATGTATGAGATTACACTAAAAAATTTGGCCAATAGGACCTCAAAAAGGAGTTAGCGATATCCCTCACACAACTCTATGGGATATTGTGTAATCTCCATTAAAACAAGAAGAAAAACTGGTTTTCTTCTTCATTTCATTTTTAAATCAAGATATTTTTGTGCCAAAGGAAGATTATTGAAATTTAAGCTAGTAGCACGGCTCCTAGCAATAAAGTCTCATCCTTATTGAAGTTTTCCAGGTCACCTGTATGGATAACTGTTAGAGGACGGACACTTGGACAACTTTAGTTTACAACAACCAGGCTCGTAACTAGGTCATGGAATTGCTTAAAGACTTTTCAAGATTGAGATATATTTGAATCTTGAATAGTTCTTTAGGTTTCTTAATCTAAAAGATTAATCAAGATCTTGCAAGACGATTCTATTTAGGGAGTCTCGAATTAGTTTCTTTGTTTCGTTTTGCTATGTTCTTTATGAATTAATTTGAAAAAATTTTGTTATCTGATTACTTGCTGCCTCGAGACTTCCTATAAATTCAAGTTAATTTGAATCACTATTTAATAATAAAAATATTCATATTTAAATTTAATTATAAAAATATATATTCTAATATTAAATTAAATGAAAAATAATTATTGTAAACAATGGAACGAGCTGCCGAGTAGATCTAGGCTTAAGTAAAGGAAATTTAAAATATTTGGGTTGGGATTTGACCCAACCCATATACTGGTTCACTATATAGGTAGGGGTGTTAATTAGCTGCTTCGAATGAATTTGAATTAAGTTATTTTAGGTTCAGATTATATTAATTTGGATTTTTTTGGGCATGAGTGTTTTAGTTTAAAATTTTTAGGTTTGAGTTAGATCATATTGAACTTAGAATTTTTTTTTTTAATCTAAATTTTTGAATTTGGCTCATTTCAAGTTTAGGCTTTCTTCAGTTCAAGTCACTTCAAATTTACATCATTTCAAGTTCCAAATATTTCTGGATTCAAATTTTCATGAGTTTAATCTTTTAACTTTTTTTTTTATCAAGTTGAATTTAACTAGGTTTGAGCTTAGGTTCATTTTTTGAACTCTTATAGAGATGTTCCTTTAACTTTCCCTTTCCTTTTGTTTGGAGGTTTAACAGCAATTCTTGTCCATAATTTCAGGGTGCTATTCAGTCTCATGTATCTATTACTGACGACCTGCATAGTACCTGTTTCTGGGAATTAAAAATCAATCTCTTCAACCTATAAGAAGTTGGTTGTGTCACCTTCCAATTCATAAATTGTCCATAACTCCAGATAAAAGAAAGGGTAAATCTCAAAGGTTTTGTATATTATATTGCCTAAACCCACCAGAGATCAATCATGTGCTTACTTATAAATCATGGCACTACAAATGAAACAAAAATTGCTGACACTTTTTCATCGGTGGTTCACATAATCGATGAAGCTATCAAAACATTTTGAAATATTCACTAGAATTATACAATCGCCAGCAAAAGCAAATGTTTCAAAGGCATTCATGTCCAACAAAAACTTTTATCAGCATAACGTATTTTTTTTTTTACCAAAATAAAAAAGTCCCTCAAAATCATGTTCTATTCTCTATAAAAAAAAATTGATTTGAACAAGATTAGAATGAACTCTTTTTAACAGAAATTATGGATCTGATTATCTTTTGGTGTTTGGTGAAGGTTTTGGGACGAATGGATGTTTGAAATGAACTTTTCCCTTTTCTATAACAATTTTTCTAGGATTCCAAATATGTATTTATTTTATTTATTTTGTGCCCTTTTTTTTTTGTTTTTAAGGTGCTTTGATTGTTCAGATTTGGTCCCTTTGGTTAGTTGAATTTTGATGTCTTATTTCTTGTTTGTTTTGAATAGCTGGAAAAAGTTGGCTTAGTAAGGAAAAATATTAGGTTTCTAGTTTAGATCTTTTAGTTTAACTTGGCTGTGTAGCAAAGTTAATGTTTAATCTGTAATATTTAAATTAAGAACGTACCTCTAGCCATTGTTGATCAAGTACGCAATCTTGCTCTAAGTACGCAAAAAATGACTGTATAAGCCTTCTAGTCTATTTCTTCATTTCTTGATAATTACCTTATGATGGTGCATAAGCAAGTTATATAGACTAGAGTAGGGACTTATACTAGAAGACTAATTAGAGTCATATTATACCATCAAGGAGTCTATATTCTAATTAGTTAGTGAAATGTAGTTTAACTTTTACCACTAGAGTAGTTAATCTTAATAGGATTTTTTAGATAATATCACCTTAATATTAATTAAAATATTTATCTCAGTCCACTTAATTATCATATGGGTCACATAAAGTCCAACATTCTCCCACTTAGCCTATATGATAAACCAATAACTTAAACAGGTGATAGTCAAATCCAAATTTTGATATGGGCATAACTTACTCTAGCCAAACTCTCACTCAATTAAAGATTCATATAGTATAAATCATGACAGTAGCATTCTAATCCGAATATTCCCTTAAATGTATTACAATGCATGATCTTTTCTAAAAGAGCATTTTATGATATAATACTTTATGAAAGAATTTTCTGTAATCATTCAAGGTCCATTTGACATGTAAACTTTATGTGCACAAACTGAAACATGTCCATAAACTCTAAGGATGTGAAATTAACACAATCAAAGAAGCCAAAATACATTAACAAAATTTAACTAGCCCTATATGATCCACATAAATTTCAAACTATTTTGTTTACAATGTTTTAGTCATGGGATCTGCTATTATTAAATCTATACTAATGTATTGGATATCCATTTTTTGCTTCTTTATAGAGTCTCTAACAAGCTACTTTATATCTATTTGCTTGTGATGACTCTCACTTTTACCATTCTTAGAAAAGCATACTGCATAAGAGTTGTCATAATAGATCTTTAATAGCCTTGTTGACTACTCTCAAACTAAAGATAAAATATCTTAACCTTGTTGCCAGTGATATTACTTTATAACATAATTCCTTTGGCAGCTTTCATAGTCCAAAGCCAGGATTACTTAAATATCTGCTAAGCACTTTTTCTATAAACCTAATCATATATAAGGCTCTAATACTATATGCATATGTGATGCCTTTCATATGCTCTTTTTTAAATTGTTTGGAGATATTGGCTCAAATTTAAATATTCCTTCACAATTTATGCCCCTTTAAGTGAATAGCTTGCATCCTAATTCTTCTCAAAACTATTTTTGATCTAGGCTTTCTAAGATAGACCTAATGTCTTTTCAAACTTATCTCTATGAATCTTTATGCTTATGATATATGAAGTTTCACTCAAATTCATCATATCAAAGTTTTGAGAAAGAAAAACTTTGTCTCGTGCGACGAAGCTGAATCACTTCTTGCAAGGAGAAAATTACCAACACATATGACTAAAATTATGACTTCACTCCCACTGACTTTAAGGTATAAACAATGACCAATATTTTTAGTAAATGTTAAACCTTACATACTATTGGTGGAATGCTTATTTTAGTTTATATTGATCTTTCAAATAAATCTTCAAGTAGAATCATATATACTTCTTCTCAAGATCCCTATTCAAGCAAATTGTTTTCACCACCATTTAATGGAACTGTTAATAAAAATGAGCTATAAAAGCTATGATAATTTTTAATGAAACTTTCATAAAAACCTGAAGAGAAAGTTTCATGGTAATCAATACCTCCTTTGAGTGAAACCATTGTCCACAAGTTTAAGCTCATATCATTTAACATTACCAAATGGTAATTTAACGAGTTACTAGATTGGATCATTAGCCATTGATTCATTTCTTTTATCATAGCTTTATGTAAAAGCATGAAATTTTTACTATTCATGGCTAGTGAAATAAGATTATCTTTATATCCAATATCAAAATTAGACTTCTATAGATATACAATCAAGTCATAGAAATGGCTAGTTTTTTACCCTTTGGATCTATTAATTCTATAATCATTTATACATTTTGTACACCTCTAGTCAATGAGATTAATGATTTATTATAAAGGTTGTACTTATTTGATTGCTTTCCAATTAATTATATATGTTTATTTTGAAAAATAATCAAGTCCTTTATAAAAGATCAATCTAAATAATATATTCCTTAATATCAACCTTACAAGGAAAGTCACTCCCACTAGACTCATGATCCATAAGAAACTTAACATTTTCATCTTCATCAATTCTAGTTGAATATGAGAGACATTTAAAACCTATACCCCTTTAAGTTAATTGCATAGTCGATAACTGCAAACTATTCTTAGATCCAGTTTCTTTATGTTTGGGTTAAAAACTTTCACTTTAACTGACCAACCAAAGTTCGTAAATGTCTTAAGTTGGATTCCATCTATTTCATAATTCTAAAAATGTTTTAGAAACAATTTAGTTGGAACTTTAATAAAGACATCAATAGCAGTTTTAATGCAACTAACTATTATAGTGCTTAAGAGAAAATGTATGATCTCTAACTATTATAGTGCTTTCTTTAGCTCTCTTTAGTGGACTTGTAAGTTTGATTTTTCCTTAATGCAACTAACTTAAATGTCAAACTCAAGAGTTCCAAGAACTCCATCATTGTAAATTCTCCTAAATTTCTATATGGGGATGTGACATAATCTTTATACCACAACTCTGAAGAAGTTTTATCTATAGCACTTCTTTACTACCAGAAATCATATAAATAGTTGGAAAACTTATTCTCATAATCAGAATCCAAGCTAATGATGAAAATTCCAATAAATATTTTTTTTTGGAAATCTCAACAATAAAATTTAAAAAATTTAAATTCAAAACTCTCTTTATCTAAGAAAATTTTGAAAACAAAAGTTGAATCATTTTTTAAGGTTTAAAACAAATCTTGATTTAAAAAATGATCCAGATAGTCCTTAGTGAATTCTGTCATAGATGTTCCTCCCATTTTTTCTTTGGTTTCTTGACCTTATGAAACCTTAAATGGTTATAGAAATATAATTCGTTGAACATAAGTCCAACCACTATATATTATTAGGAACATCACCAAAAGAGATTCATACAAAATGAGTTTATCTTTGTTTTCGAGTTCTTTTTATACTTTAGGCAATCTCTCTTTATGTATCTGAATTGAAACAAAATGAAGGACTTGATGTTATTTTCTTCATTGGCATTTTTCGTTCTTCACCTTTATTGCCTACTTATCACTTTTTACCTAGAGTCACTAGGCTAATTAAATCTAGTTTCTCATTTTTTATTTTCTTTTCTTTTTGAATACGTATAACTGATAGTTTATTGATAGACCGTTTTCTTTATATGTGTTTCTTATGATCATACTCACTAGGAAAAAAGTGGAATATGAAAGTGATAGGAAATTTACTCGAAAAACTCAATTCTGAAAACTTAAGTCGAGCAACAATGTCTCTCAAATCCCATAATGTGCCCATGCATAACTTTTAGAATTGTTGCACTTTATTCCTGAAAGCTTTCTTATTAGGGTGATAGCCAAAATCTTATCGAATTTAAAAATCTGGTCTTTAATGGCTTTGCAATAATCCTTGACCTTATAGCAATTAGGATGAAATACAAATTGATTTACTGATATAGGATTTGACGTACATCATACATAAACGGTTAGATTGCTCTCACTGTACATTGAAATCTATTTTCCTCTTACGTACTTTATTCGTTGAGGACAAGTTGTCCATCTGAAATGCTAACTCAAGGTCCTTATACCAAAAAATAACTTAATTTACTCCTTTATTAGAGTAATTTTTCATCAGCAAATAGCATTTCACTTTAGCAACCTTATTAATCATAATAGTAAAAATTAATGCAAAATGCAAAGAATTTTACTTTAATTGAATAAAATACTTTATATTCAAAATGTAAATAAAACCTTTCTATGGGTAGAGGTGTATCATGCATATAAATTTACATAACTTTAATGATGAAATAATAACTTTAAAGCACCAAAATTAAATAATCCATACCTGTAGACGTAGGAAAATTTAACTTTAATGCTATATTGTTTTATTCTTTAACCATTTTACAAAATCAATTATTTCCCTGTGGGGCCAATTAACTAATTTCATGGTCTAACACTTTATGGATATAATTTTTTTATGTAATTTTAAATAACTACTATTTTATCTAAATCAATTAACTAAAGATGTTGTGGCTACTCTTAAGTTAATGATTTAGAACTTAATAATAACATCCAACACGTATGCATAAAACTTGTTGCATATGACAAATAATACTTTATCGATGTCATTTTCTTGTGTAATTATTTAAAGGAAATCTTATTTTAAATAGCTACCAATTTTCATCTAAATCAACCAACTTAAGATACTATAGCTACTCTTAAGCTAGCGATTTAGAACTTTAATAATGACATTCTTAATATATGTAGAATTTCTTTATTGCATTATTAATAATTGCAGTGGAATCTAATATTAAATCATATTGATTTATTGCAATTATAGCATAAATAATTACATATTGATGCCATCCTCCATATGCAATTATTTAAAGAACACTTTATTTTAAATAACTACTAATTTAATTAAATCAATCAACTTAAGATGCTATAGCTATTCCTAAGTAATTGATTTAGATTCTTTACAATAACAGAATATATATATATACCAGAAATAATTGCATACATGATTTAATAACTCAAATATATATCAAATAAATTCATGGCATAAA
>JBBYHL010000019.1:5785784-5799483 GCA_038381835.1 Adansonia madagascariensis | reverse complement strand
TTAATTAATCTATGTATCAAATTAGAGTCTAAAATTTTTACATATTTAATAATTTATGTTGTATTTATATTTACACAATTAATACGAAAACTATTGAAACATGATGCATGTATACGGATTACCAGATTTATTAAAAAGTCAAAAGTAAAAAATGGAAGACAATTTTTAGTTGGTATTAACAGAACTTTTCTTTTTGGTCCGAGACCTTGCAGTGTCTAATAGCCACATTGAGCCTCTTCCACAGATGGGAGAAAGCTCTCACGGCAGATATTTTTTTCATTCATAAAACTCAAAATCGAGACATTACTTAAAAGGGCACCAAACTCCTTACTACTTAGCGCTTAATAAGAACGAAAAAGTGTAGGGATATATATATATGTATATGGTGAACTGAAACAGTCATGTGCTTTCATACACAGTTCTATTTAATGCCAAATTACAAAGGCGCGGCATTGCTTTCATACACAGTACGAAGATCGAAAATGTCGAGCGCTTCCATAGTTAAAAGCAAAAGCTGGTTCACATATTTCTGGTTCGAAGAAAGCGAGGATTTCGGAAGAGAAGCGAGGAATGTACGTCTTGTAGTATTCAACGTAATCGCCATGGTAACATTTCAAGCGGGAGTCATCTAGATGACAAAAATGGAAGCCAAGACCGCCATGCAGGAAGAGCAATATGTGCAAACTCATAAAGGAGTTTTAACGTCTTCTTGATTTCCAACGCCATAGCTTTTACAACGTCGATGTTTGTCATCGTAGCCCCCTCACCCAAAGCTTCCCTTTTCGTTTGGAAATCTGGGTTGCTGCCGCTGCTTCGACGCTTGTTAAGCATGCTTCTGCAATCTTTGCTACTAGCCCCCAGGAATCCGTGAAAGTTTCGCTTCATTTTGATTTCGGTTGGTGCGCCATTTGTTTTTACTTAGGTCTTTGATTCATATGTTGAACAACTTTACAAACAGATCAATATCCCAACTTCAATCTCAATTTTTAGAATTTTAAATTCCAAGTTTGGAAATATCGAGTTGTTGATGGCTTCTTTTTTTTAATGTAAAATAGAACTTAGCTGAAAATGTGCATTGAAAGGCATACATACATTTAAGAACAACAGCATGGAATTGAGCAATCTTTGTTGACGAAATAAAAATGTAATTCTTGAAATTAATTTGAAGGTTAAAACAAAATCAAATTCAATTGATTCCCATGATATCTTGTTTTGCATGTGGATTCCCATTGTGAATTTTTTTTCTTTTGGGGCTGATAAATTGGTTTTCTTATTTATCCAAGTAAGCAGAATTCTGCTACAACAACACTATGTCAGTGGCCGCAGCCATTATGTACAGTTTCAAGTAGCATTACATCAAGAATCTATATATAAAAGAATCATTACGTAAGTATAAGCTTATTCCCTACATTGCAATTATCCTATCATTGACTTATCTGCAATTTTTATTCTTGCACCTGTAAGCTTTAGTCTCCCCAAATCCTTCGGCTTGTTCTGCACAATACCTTTAGCTTGCAACTTTTATTCTTGCACATGTATGTTGCTAAAGCACCTGCAGTTCCTCTCCTTCCATATAAGATACGCATTTGTGGTCCAGCTAAGCGCATAATTACAGAAATTAAGGATTTCCCTTTCAGCTTGGTAGCTGCCCATTGCAGTTCATGTTGCTAGCAAGCCACTGGCCTATTTATCGAACACATCTTCAGCACCTCTCCCCATAAGTCCTTCGAGTAATCGCAATCAAAGAAAATATGATCCCTTGATTCCTGCTCAGCATGACATAGCTTACCAATGCCTTCAATGTCCATTCCTCTAGAGATGAGTCGATCCTTGGTTGGCAATCTGTTGAGAATTGCCATCTAAGCTACTAAGGAATGCCTTGGTATCCGAAAAGGAAACCAAATAAGTCTATCCCGATAGTACCTTTTCCTCCCGTGGTCTGATTGCATTCCAAACTTTGCTTACTGGATATTTCGACCCCATCTCAGTCCATTCTCCTGTTTGCTGATCAATAAATTGCAGGGCCAAACATCTTAGTTTCAGTGGCTTCCTCCAACTCCAGCTGTAGTACGGGGAAATTTGCATTTGCATTAGAAGCCTTCCTTTAAGCACATAAACTTGTAGCCAAGCAATCCACAATGATCCTGCTTGAACTAGGATTTCCCGTATGTGCTACATAATGCATGCCTGGTTCCAGCTAATTAGATCCCTTAGACCTAATCCACCTTCAGCCTTTGGTCTGCACACCAAGTTCCAGCTAACTCTGACCCCTGTAGATGTATCAGCTTGCCTTTTCCAGAAAAACCTCAAACATAACTAATTGATCTTCTTTATAACTGCTTTGGGAAGGATGAAGTGTCCACTCCAAAAATTCTGCACGTTGAACATCACTGGCTGTATAAGCTGAAGCCTTCCAGCATAGGACAATTGCCTGGCAGCCCAACAATGAATTCTTGCAGAAACTTTCCCAATAAGGGGCGCAAAGTCCCTCTCTGTAAACCTCCTGGTGACAAAGGATACCACCAGGTACCTCACAGGCAAGGATCCCAATGTGAAACCAGTGAGAGAATGAATCTTCTGAAGCTCCAGTTCTGAAGTGCCAGTAGAAAAAATCTCACTTTTGGTGGAATTAAGTTGCAGCCCTGAGAAATAATAAAAGTCCTGCAAAATACATTGAATTCCAACAATAGAGTCTAAATTTCGTATGGAGAAAATGATAAGGTCATTAGCAAAACAAAGATGGGTTTTATTTTCTGACACTTGGGATGAAATCTGAATAGGCCTTAAGA
Organism: Adansonia madagascariensis; assembly: GCA_038381835.1. NCBI lineage: Eukaryota > Viridiplantae > Streptophyta > Magnoliopsida > Malvales > Malvaceae > Adansonia > Adansonia madagascariensis. Next base: position 5,796,694 of record JBBYHL010000019.1, on the reverse strand, counting down.
AGCTGCAGCATCCAACATCCTTAATAGAACATTCATTGCGATCACAAATAAGTATGGGGATAGGGATCCCCTTGTCTAATTCCTCTCAACCCCTTTGAAGTAGCCAACTAAACCACCATTAATAGAGATAAAGAGTGTCTAGGATTAGTAATGCAGCTCTTAAATCCACTGTAAGAACAACCTTGGGAATCCAAGGGCGGCTAAAACAGCAAGAATAAAGTCCCAATTTAAAAGTATCAATGGCCTTTTGGTGATCTATTTTCAAAGCAGAGCGAGCAGAAAGAGTTGAACTACCATAGCCCCTCACCAATTGCTCAGCCAGTAGGATGTTATCAGTGATGCTTCCGCCTTGTACAAAAGCACTCTGGTTCCCATTGTGAACTTTGGATGAACCTTTTCGTTATTATTTGTTTGTTCAAACATTTGTGTTTTTCAACTAATTGTGAAAATTCAGATAATGTTGTAATTAAATTTTTATAAATTGGATCTTGGGATTTGGCGGTTCTGATGAAAACCAGACAAAGGGTGCATTGTTTCATCAATCAAAAACTTGGAAGGAATCTGTCATTGGCTGTGACCAATACAAGGCCGGCTATTTTGATATTTTCTACATCAGGGTACTCCATCGCTACATGCAAGTCAACATCAACAACATTGCTTAATATCTCAAATACCACTCATCAATCAAAATAACCACCAAGAAAAAGGGCATAAGCTAATTTCTGGATTATATTGATACTATATAATAATCATGTCCAACAATATTATCATAATTAAAAGGGGAAATTAGTGGAAATCCATCGCCTGATTAAACGGGTTGGGATCCACGTGTCACTTTCTGAACACATTATTACGATCATTTGGTGGACCCCAAGGAATGCTTTGAGGAAGAATAGGACAGACAATTGTACCTTAAGGGTTACACTTGTTAATCAAACCCCACGTCTCGTCAAATTTAAAGAGTAGATATTATTTTGCGGGCCCCCCTCCTCTACTCATCCTGTCCTAATCCTTATCCATCCTTTTGTGTATATATCCACTCTTCAATCTTCAATTGCCAATATTCATTCGACTAAATCTTCCTCTATATATGACCAAATAAATCCCTCCCAGTATCAGAAACATTACAAAGAAGAGATATTAATTCAAGAAAAAAAAATAATGGTGCTGCTTGAGAAACTGTGGGATGATATAGTGGCCGGGCCTCAGCCCGAACGTGGTCTTGGCAAGCTTAGGAAGATCACCACCCAACCCGTGTCCATCAAAGGTAATTTGCTTTTGCATTGATTGCTTGATGTTTAATTTTAGTTTTGTGACTGGGGGATTGATCTCTTTTTTTTATTTTTTTTGGTTTAGATGAAGGAGAGGGGAGCAAGTACCAAAGATCGTTGTCTATGCCGGCGAGTCCAGGGACTCCGGCAACACCGGTGACACCAACGACGCCGGTGTCAGCCCGTAGGGAGAACGTGTGGAGGAGCGTGTTCCATCCAGGGAGCAACCTTGCTACCAAAAGCATTGGTGCTGAGGTTTTCGACAAGCCTCAGCCTAACTCTCCAACTGTCTATGACTGGTACGTACAATGTTTTCTTTTCAGCCACTTGCAAGCATGGATAATTGGCCTGGTGAAATGCCACTCTAACCCATCTGTTTGGTTGCCGAGAAAATTAATCAAAATTAATCATAGCAAGGGTGACATCAAAACATATGTTGTTTCTTACTTCTTATTCAACATATGAAGAATTTTTAAAACAGAAGCCTCCAAATTTTTCCTATTTTTTGTTTTTTTTTTCCAACGTTTTCTCAGCAACCAAACAGAGGCTCAGAAACAGATCAGGAAGGAAAACGTGGCTCTTTCTTTGGTGGCTGCGTGGAAATAATTCATTTAATCAGTAATTACTCTGTTCATATATTAGAGTACTATGCCTGTAATTGTAATATTACACTAAAATCTATATTTATAAGCTTCTTTGATTCTTTTTATTCTTAGTTTACTAGTAATCAAGATTAGTAGGGTAACTTGCTTGCTTTTACATGAATGAAAGATTAAATGGTTTTAAAAAGAGCTGATTTTGCTTGGATCTAATTTCTGGGGTATTAACTAAACTGTCCTAAAATGAAAGTTGGTTTGGATGGGGATCAGGCTTTACAGCGGGGAGACCAGGAGCAAGCACCACCGCTGATTAGAGTGGTGACCGACATCAAGCCGGCGCCTAGCAACCCCTAGCAGAAGGTTGCTCCACTGAACCCAGGGGTTTGCATATAAATAGCGTCTTTACAATTTCAAATGACCCACGTGTCTTTGTTAGTAGAAGATGTCTAAAGACTGGGGGTGGGGTTTTTGCTGAAAAAACGCTGTAAGCTCGCGGTGGTTGATATTTTCATCATCCACGGCGGCTATATATAATTATATATGAATAAATAAATGTAAGGGGTATTGTATGACGTGCATAAGTATGTCGTTTTTAACTTAATCAAGAACTTGAATTTGTTAATTAATTTTGGGTTTATCGATCTAATGGAAAATTTAATTTTTTTATTTATTATTTTTTAATGTTCGCATTATTGAGGTGAGAAAAGTGGATAAGGATTTCAGTCTCACAGTGGGTGGGGACCAACAGTGATGGATAATGACAATGGTGTGGTTGGGGGGACCTTACTGTTTGGTGGTGCCCATTGTGAGTGGCAACTGGCGAAAGTGGCAAAATCCACGGAAGTCAAGTTGATTAATACTATTAATAAACGGGTGAGTGTTTTATGAGCATTGTTAATATCTTTTATTATTTTAAGAAATATTTTTATATTTAATTAATTATTTTATATCATTAAAAAATATTATAATAATTATATATTTTTTAATCAGTTGCTTATAATTGATTGAAATATTCCTTACCCTATTACTTGGTAGGTCCTTTTGTTTCAATTTCTTCGCCACATGCTAAACCGTCATTTCTAATTAATAATAATAGTAATAATAGTAGTAGTTAAGGGCATGTAGCCTTCGGAAACCAATACAGCGATAGCAAAGCCCAAAAGGTTGTTGGGTTGGCCGAGTATTTTCGATTTTGGGAGTACAAAATTAAAACTAATTGAATCGTAATTAATATTTAGATTTAATTGTTATTTTGATCTTTCCCTTGTATTGTTTCGAATGGAAATCAAATTAACCAAATTTAATTTGTTGCAATTGGTTCGTTTGATAAAGCGTATATGTAGCTCATATTGCATTCTAAATCTAGATTTGATAAAATAATATATTTAATAAATATAAAAATAATGTGATGAATATTGTATGATATTTTTTAAATATAATTAAAATAATATATTTAATAAAAAATTATATTTATATTAAAATTTTAATATATTTAATAAGTTATATTATTTTTATATTGACGCTACTCTTGAAAATAATATAATAAAACCATGAAGGATGATGGGAATTTGATCCCTAAAAGGTGTAACTCTAATATATAGCAATGGCCAACTAGCAATAATTTACCAACAATCTCTTGACATAATGATTAGGAGTATGTTATAATGACATGTTTAACTTAAATTTAATTCCAAACATCTCTTACGTTTCCAATTTATCTTTACAATGTTACTTTCTTTGTAAAAAAAAAAAAATAACAATAAGAAATTATGTTAAATTTAAACTATAATAAGAAAAATATATATACGTATATATATACACAAATTCCAAAGCAAAAGTGCAACGATGTTTAGTCATAGGCTCAACGTACTGCCTTTAATTTGTCGATAGCTATATAGTCTATTGGTAAACCGCTGGATTCTTAGTATTAGTGACCAAAAATCAAACCTAAGCAATTTTAACTTAAAAAAAAAAAAAAGCAAAGAGCAAACGTGGGATAAAATAACTAGGTAATAGTATAATAAATAAATTTAATGATTGCAATCATTTCTACAGATCTGCTCCCAAAATGCTACTTAAGTATGAGATAAACTACATGCAAGCAAGGCAACAATCAAAAACCAAATCTATTTCAGATTCCATTTATTAATTCTATAATATATAAATATATATACATTTGTAACAGCAATGTGTAACATCATGTTCTTTCTGACAAAGCTGGCACAAATCTTGTCATTGTCAATTTGAATTCTCCTACTTTTTCTGATATGCCAGAAGCTGAAAAATAACACAAACCAAATGGATTAAATTTTGTAACAAAAGTAGGGAAGGTAAAGAAGGATTGTGAGCTTATGTGTATGCATGTATGATTATATGGAGATCCGGGCTCAACTTGTGAGATATTATTCACTTTGACCTAAAGGTCTCATGGTTTTATCACACAAACGACGCCCTCACAAAGATGATTTAAGTCTCTACATAAATACTATAGCAGATCAATGGGATCGCAGACATTACAGTATCAACATTTATTCTAGAGAATAAGCTTACCAAATGGCCATGACTGGAATTTTGCAGTCGAAGTCCTGCCAAAGTTTCTTCATCTTTTAAAGCTTGCAACTTATCTCTTACTGATTCCACTAAACTGGGCTTGGTAATCATAAAGGCTGACATTTTGACCATGGAATATAATACCCGGTATATTTTGATTTCGCTGGCTTGTGATGCAGTTTGCAGAGCTACGTACTAGGTAAGAGGTCAATTAAGAATTAGTTTTTTAGTTGTCCATCGGTTTTGAAGTTTAACAGACAGTTATTAAATAAGCAATGAGGTTTCGGACGGAAGAATAATTACCTGGCACAGGTGTCTAACCAACAAAGTAGGCCTGCAACAAAGGTAAGGCCGTTGTAAACTGGGTACTCTTTGTTCATCAACTGAGAAAAGCATCAGGTGGACATCCAGCTGAAAGGAAATAGAGCAAATCAGTAATCAGCAAGTTCAATTGACAACTCAAAACCAATGATAATCCAGAATAACATTAATGATCATCTCATAAACTTGGCAGGTAAAGAGAGGCTTTTAAATGTCAATTGCACGGTTGTTGAAGCAAATATGTTTTGGGCTCACTAAGCTACAGAATTTGGCCTAACTGAAGCCATAAATGAGATTGCTGATTCTTTACCATGGGAGACTATGTAAAGATCACCACCAAAAATTCAACTATACCTCATCATCCTTCTCCTCTAGATTCCGGAGACAATCTACCAACTTAGAGAGGCGGCCGTTTCGGGCATTCTTTCCATTTCCACCACTCAAACTGCCATGTCTTGTATGACTGCGCATGCCGCCTGCTCCCCAATGAAGCCTTTCTGAGAGGCCACTGAGGGCTGCATACAAGCCTGAGGATTCTCTATTCATTTCAGAATCATTTTCCTCACCACTCAAACTGCTATGTGCTGTGTGACTGCGCATACCGCCTGCTCCCAAGTGAAGCCTTTCTGAGGCACCAAGTCTTGCATATACACTCAAGGATTCTCTATTCACTTCAGAATCATTTTCGTCACCAACACCATCTGCACTAGCAGCTGAAGAAGGCTGAGAAAACCGACCTTCCCATCTCTTTGATCTCTTTGGTTTGACCTCAGTAAGATCCTCATCGGCCAAAGATGAATCAGTGCTTCCAGTTCCGTTGGCATCGTCATTATCATTGGACTCTTGAGGTTCAGAAGTTCGATATTTTCTCCTCCCTTGATGGTGACAGTGCGATCTCCTTATGATTGCAGATGAAGTGGCTTTAACAGTTCGTTTTCTACCAAGAACTTCTGATTGAAGATGCATAGTCCGGGTGATGGAAGCTTGTATCTGGTGCAAATTAACCCAGTTTAAAATTTAATTAATGGCTTTTTATCATTTTTTAATTTCTAGGAGAGGGAGTACAAGACACATGAATGCATTTTGACTGCAAATGATACTTTAAGTTAGCATAAATGTAAATAAACCAGAGTAAACTAGAAATCTGATGTCTTGCCTGCTTATTCCGAGCTTTCTCCTCCTCATGAAAAGTCAATTCCTAAAGCAAATAATTAGTTACAAACCATTGAGCTTTAATAGTAGCAGAGAAAATCAGATGCCAATGTGCACTCAGAGATCAACCAATTAATACCTCTTCCTCATGTTTGTCGATATCTGGATATAAGGCTGCAATTAGGGCATCATAGTTAGGATCATCTCTCAGAGACCGGCGACTAGCACAATGCGTGCGGCAAGCAGGGCATTCATTGTTCCTGCCATTATATTCAAGAAACATTTTCAAGAAGAAAAAGCATTCAAGCTCACAAGTCACTCTTGTTTATGGATCTTAGCAAGATCATCCTAAACCAAAACCAGGGCATGAAAACTTGAACCACATTTCAGTGAAGTAGTGAGGACAATGGAATAGTTTGAACATACCCCATGCGCATAGATTTGTCAATGCATTCTCTACAGAAGCGATGTAAGCAATCCATTACAGTTCTTGTTTTGCGAATGATCCCTTAATTAAAAAAAAAAGGATAATTAATTTTTTCTGATCAAAAGTTGATGCTTATGTGCTATACACTAATATTACTTAAAACAAGAAAAAATGCAAAAGGAGTAGAATACTCCTTGTTCTAAGTGATTCGTCGTGTAAATTGATTCCGTTTGTTCAGATATATTGAGCAATCTATTAATATGAACATCCCATATGATATTTTTTAGATAATTGGAAAGCTACATAAATAATTTTAACAAAATCTTATGGGTTTAGTGGGTGATTCAGTGAAGCACATGGTCCAAAAAGTAGCAGAATAACAAAAGATTCAAGCACCTAACCATTTGAGCTAGGACTTAATTCACCAACAGTCAAAAACTGAACCCAAGAAGCACGAAAATTCATGAATTGTAGCCAGTTCATGACTCAAATATCTACACTAGTGACACGCCAAAAACAATAAGTGCAAATACTGAAGAATAGTAATTCTTTTTTTTTTTTTTTTTTTTCATAGACTGAGAGTTAAAGCACATATCAGAACTTCAAATGCAATTAAATATCCATCACGAGATATTTCCAGAAACTCACAAGGTAAGTATATTGACAACATTTTCGTCAACATGCAATTAGTTTTGAACAAAGTACAACCATGAGAGTGCTATCTAATAAGATCAACTGTAAGAGTTCGAATAAGAAATGCTAATAAATTCATTACCATGACAAATGTAGCCAGAAACACAAAATTTAAGATATTAAACAAAAAAATTCTCAAAGAACATACCCAGGCAGATTGGGCATTGTACTTCTCTGCGTATGTCAGATAATTTTACTAGAACATAACTGCAGTGAAACACAAGGGAAGAACTGTTACCACATTATGCAGTTGACAAGCGATATAAGCCACCATACTATTTCTCTTTTCATATTCATTATAACTGTAAAACATTTTGCCAGATATGGGAACTGTAAATACTCTGGACTAACTGATTGTACAACACACATTTTGAGAGTAAACCTTAAGAGTTAAAATCAATAAATACCCTTTCAAAGTAATTAGGTTTCATCCCTAAACCAGTTTAAATTGAATTGGGCCATGTATTCATGCAGCAACTGAACACAAGTCAGAAACACAAGGTTCAATGCTCTTGTCAAAACTTCAAGCACTATGGTCACTGCAGAAGTAAGGAAAAACACTGGGGGGGGTGGGAATGAGAAAAGTAGCATTTACAGACAAATAATCCCTTTCTCAAGTGAATATTACTGCTATAAAGAATTAACTCAAATCTAAGGACACCATTTTTTGTCATGACAGAAGCACCTCAAATTACAGAAGAATCATTACTTTTGAAACAGTTGCTTACTACAAAAATAAGAGTAAGAGGGAGGTGGATAACTTTGTCTAAACATCGTCTAAGGATAAGGTTCTTACATTCAGTCTAACCAATCATGGGTATCCCATAATTTGAGCTTCCACCAGCACAATAAATTACATTAAATTCCTTGAAAATTGAAATTCAAAGAAAGGCATTATCTGGAAGGATGATTTACCACTGTTATCAAAAGTGTTATCTCATAGATAACGCGGGCAATTGGATATCTTATGGTAGATCTGTGAAGTGTCACTAGAAATGACCAATACATCAGAACTTCTGACTAATTTAAGAGAAAATGGAACCCAAAATTAAAGCATCCTGGCCGGTGACTATCATATTAACAACACCTCAGGAAGTGGTTAGCACTTAATAGAAGCGTTCAATATATTGAATAATGTCAACATTTCGACAAGATGATCAATAATGTCACTATTGTTGGAAAATATTTACAACTGCAAATGTTGTTGCAACCAACGTATTCCGACAGTATATTATTATCATGCATTGATCAGATAGAGACCAAGAGAAAGATTGAACCCAGGACCAAGCAGAGACAGCTTGACCCAGAGTAAACAGACAACAACCCTTAAGCGGGAAAGCCTACCTTATCCTAACTAAATCCAAACCTCTTAAGTCCTGAAGTTGGTCAACAGCCTTCACCGCGAGTAAAAACCCCGAAAATGCCTAAACGTTACCAGTGGAGAAGAAGTCCACAAACATGGAGAAACCAAAATCCCACTCCTTATACGTAGATAAATATACGCAAATAATTGCGTGGAGGAGCAAATCTTAGTCAGTTAGACAAAGCTACAAGTATTAATAAAACCATGAAATTACTCTCATGCAAGCCGGCGTAGGAATAACTCGGAAAGACCCCAAGTCAAAACTTCAAGCAATTTTCCGGAAAGGAAGCGTGCCTATTTAAAAATAAAGCAAGGAAAAAGCAACCAATGGGGAAATGAAAAGGAAGTTCGAAAGCTCAAGAAGAGCCATGTCAAGGAAGTTTGAATGTTAGTAGCAAGTAAACCCAGATGGGACTAACATTCCTTCTTACAGTGCAACATGAAACCATGCAGATCGCCAAAGAAAAGAAAATCAAAGCCCCCGCCAATGACGCATTAAAGTTTAAACAGTTACAATAAAATAACGAAATAAAACAGAGAAAAATCGAAACAGAAGTAGCAAAAGAATCTTACTCTTGTTTATTTCCATTACAAGGAGAAAGGCTGCGATCAGATTCTGTGAAAAACCCAAAGCAACACTTGAATAAAAAAACAAAAACTGGGTCGTATTTCGTTATCGAATATCACAGAGTTGGTTAATAGTTAGGCGTACCATCATCAGCAGCAGCAGCAGCATCTTCGGTTGCTTGCGGGTGTTGTTCATGGTTGTTACTCCGGCCAAGAAGCAGAGAATCGCCGTCTTCTGTTATGGCGACGGCTTCGGAAGAACGCTTCTGTGCCGGCATTTGCTGCTTCTTTTTACTTTCCTCTTTTCCTCTCTCTATATATTCCTTTTCCAAAAACGAAAGCAAAGAAAAAGGAAAGAAACCAATCAAAGCAAAAAGGAACGACGGAAAGAGGAATTGTTGCAATGAAGGAGGGAGGGAAGAAAGAAGAGAAAGGTAAATGAAGATGGTTGAAAGACGATGATATGTCCACTTGATTTTTCTTCTCTTTGCCCCCCCCTTTCCCCTCAACCTCTTACCTTTGGCCTTAATTCTTTGGGATCTTTCTTCTTGTTGTGCAGTGCTCGACGAGGGCGAACGGGTTCGAGAGAAAGAAAGGTTTTAGGCTTTTAACAGATCTATTTACATAATAATTAAATAATCCATGTTATATATGTATACACACACACACACATATATATATATATAGATATATATATATATTACACAGTAATATTTATTTTATTTATCTCCCAAAAATCCAATTATTTGTCCTTATTTGCAGATATATATATATATATATATGTATATTAATATTATATATTTTTAAAGATTAAATATAATTCAGACGATTTTAACACGAGAGTTAAGTTTTTTTTTTTTGCTATTGAGTGAATACTTATAATTTTAAAAGATTTTGCTAATAATTATTTTGACACTTTTAAAGATTATTATATAATAATATATTTATTTTATATATTTAAAATAATAAGATTATAAATTATTGTATCTTTTTTTATTATTAAAAAATTAATTGAGTTGATATTACGAGTTAATCATATTCAATTTTATTGATGAAATTATATATAAATTAAAGTATAATTATAATATTAATCAAAATTATGAGTTTTTTATTTTTTTAATTTTTGACAAAATAACTACCCACTTCTTTAAAGAAACACTATTTATTTCTTAAAAAATACCTAATTTTCTTTTAAAAATATTACTTAAATTTAAAATATATTTTTTAAATATTTTTCACATAATATTATCCGTCTGCATTAGAAAACTACCCACTCATTTCACATCTAAAAGTAAATAACCACCTAAAAAATTTTACCTATTTTTTTTACATATTAATTTAACAATTTTTTTCATTTTATTTTTAAAATATATTTCTTTCACCAAAATTGTGGGTGTGTTGATTTTAATTCTAATTCTAATTATTATTATAATAAATAAAAGCTCTGACGGAGTTTGATATCATTAAGTTAAGTGACACTAATTCAGTTAAAAAATTTAGATAAATTTATTAGAACAAATATAAAAATTAAAGGTTTTTTTGTCATTTAACTTAAAATAATAATTAAATATATTTTTTATTTGAAAAAAGTATTCACTTTTTACTAAATAAAAACTACTCAAACTTTTACCTTTTTCATGAAAATAACTTTTTTAACTCCATAAAAACTATAAAAAAAAAAACCTTTTTTACATTTAAGAAAAAAAAGAAAACTTCTCACACCTAAAAAAAGGGTCAATTTTTTAGTTTGTTATTTGTTTCAAAGATAAATTAAAAAAAAATTCATTCACTTTTACGAGTATGTAATATACGAATTAACTTTAAAAATTGACCAAGAGCAACCGTTAATAAAATTCCAAAATATAAAAAGTGATAGTAATTAAATATCTTTTTTTAATGTTTTGTTTTTAAAAAATAAATATATAGTTTAATAAACTTAAATATTTTTAATTTTATTTTTCTCGTAA
>JBBYHL010000019.1:5774113-5785684 GCA_038381835.1 Adansonia madagascariensis | reverse complement strand
AAAATAGTGAATTTACTTTCTTTTTATTTGCTTTTTTAAATAAATAATAAATTAGAAATTTGGTTTTCTTTTTAAGTAAAAAGTTTTTTTTAGTATAGAAGTAAAAGGAGGATAGTGATTCTGTGGTAAAAAATTAATAATACTTTTAGGCAAAAAAATAAATATTTAATTATTATTTCAAGTTAACTTATAAAAATCCTTAATTTTTATATTAATTTTTATATATTTTATAATTAAATTAGTATCAATTAAGTCAATGATATCAAACTCGTTCAAAGTTTTTATTAATAGTGTAGATTTTCACTGCAAAATAAGTTCTATTAAATTTTTTCAAATTTACCTTAAATCAATGTATTACTATAATTTTGGGGCTTTTTTTAGCATTCTTTCACACAAATAAAAGAGAAGAATAAAATAAAATTTAATTCAAATAATTGATTCACATTTTTTTAAAAAAATAAATAAATAATTTAACTAATTCTCACAAAACTGAATTATATCCCTGCACTTGGAATTTTTTATCTTTCGTGATTCATCTAAGCTTATAAAAAAACGAAAAAGGATAAATTAATTTAATATTTACAAAATATTAATAATTTTTTTCAATAATATTTGGATTGATAATATGACTAAAACAATCATATCTAATTTCGGAGGCGCCATGGCGGTTGATTTGTTTATGCATAAGGAAAGAAGGAAGGTTATCCAACAAGATTTACAAATTAAGCTTGAGATTACAAGTATTAAAGTACGGATATATTATTATTATTATTTAATAAAAAAAAGGAGGACAAAGACGCGAGAGTTCAGGCTTAAGATTTTATTAAGACTACGAAGACATTTTTGCTTGCAAGGTGCCTTGTAGTCACGTGTGAGTGACGCTGTCAGATTCTATCCACACCGTGTTTGTCACTGCTTTAACACTTATCCTAAGGATGCCACTTTTAGTGGGGTTCATGGACCGATTTAATGTAACAATTTTAAAATTTATTTAATTTTTTAAAAAATTTAAATAAAAATATTAAATTTTATAAATAAGGTTAATAAAAAAAATAATTCTACTTGGATTATATTTTAGTTTTAACTTTCAAAGCCTAGATTTGATCTAATTTTTATTCAAGTATATAGTATATGTTATTTTTATTTTATATATAATGTAATTTATATTTTAAAAAATAAATATATATAATATTATAATAAAAACACTAAAAAATATGGCAGATTATATCAATATAAGAGCTACCTCAAGTAATCTCAATTATATACCAAACAGCTTTTAAATTCCTTGAATTCAATAATTTTATGGCCATGCTTTATATATATATACACATTATCTTGTTTTATTTCTCTTCGATAATTTTAGATAATCTTATATCTTTTTATATACAATAATCTCATTATAGCGGGTATAATTTAATGATAAAAATATTATTGATTCTATTAAACTCCTTAAAAGTTAAGGGTCATTTGGTTTACTAAATCTTCAACTTTCTTTTTTTGATAGGATAGATCGAAGCAAAATCTTTATTAAACGATAACTTTGGTTTACTAGATATATTTACATCTTGTTTTAGCTCGGTAGAAATAAAATACTTTTTTTAAAGATTTTTTCAAATAAAAATAAAAAAAGAAATAACTAAAAAAATTATTATATTCTAATCTCACTTTTTTATAAGTATTATCTAAAAAGTGAATTATTTTAAATGCATTTAAACAAAAAAATTAAAATAAATGTTACGGGCCGGATTCTTATTTTATTTTGTTCAAATTTTAGGTAATCTTTATTCGGTAAGTAAGACGAACATCGAAAAGAAAAGAAAAGTAATAGATCGGCTAAATGCCATATTAATTATTATTTTTTTATAAAAGAAAACGTTCTGAATTCAAATTAGAAACACATTACATAAATATATATGTAGATTTGAGTGATGGAATAAATAAACTATTCTTGTTAAGTTAAGCCAGACAAGAGAAGTGTACAAATTTAAATTCCTCAATAAAGAAAGAAATTAAATAAATAAAATGTTATGCTAATAGCTAAAAAAACAACAATTAGGTAAAGACTAAAGGATGACAACAAGCGAATTTAAGGGGATAAAAACGACGTAGCTTTAAATTCATCGGAATTAAGAAAAAGCCTTCTAGAAAAATATATATATATATTGAAAGAAATGAAGATTCGCAGCTAAAAGTTTAAATAAATAATTAAGATTTAAACAAAAAAGTCCATTAAAAGAGGCGAGAGTCAGGGTATAATATATTAGACACCAAAGATAAAAATTAATATAAATTATAAATTATAATATATTAAAATTTATATAAATATAAAATATTTTTAAATATATTATTATAATATAATAAAATGTAAAATATTATATAAATATTTAAATTACGAGACAGCCGGCCGCCTTTGACAGACTTCCACCTAACCCTTTTTTTACTATCATTTTCGGGCCCTCTCCGTCCATACCCTTATTATTAATTCTAATTATATTACTTGGCGGTTGCTTTTTTTTTTTTTATTTTAATTAAAAATAAAATTATATATCTTTCTCTTGAGCGCGAAACGTGGCGCACTACGAGGCATCAGCTATGTCTATCGAAATCAAGGCGGTGGAACTGGTGGGATGAAAAAAAAAAAAAAAAAAGATACCAACAAACGGGTCCCACAACAACAAACAGCTTTAAAGCAAAGACGCCGACCCGCCGGCGTTACTGTCTGTTCCCTTTCCGACACGTCACCTTTCCTCATGGCTTCTATGACCCGTACTCTGCCCCCATTATTTTATAATATATTATTTTTTTATTTCCATATCTTTTTTAATTAATAAAATAGTATTAAAAAAATGGCCTTTTATTATCATGACATGTTGTTCCCCATGCATGGCATCCCATAAGACCCAGATCCGCATTCTCTCTCTCTCTCTCTCTCTCTCTTTTTTTAATTTTTATATATTTTTTGAAGAGTCAACATGCAAGGAAATGACTTAATTCCCCGACCCATTAAATTGTATGAACTGTTTATGACTAGGCAGATTTTAATTAAAAGATTATATCAAATTGTAATTAATTAATTAATTAGTTAATAACAATTTTTTTACTTGTATTTATACCTGGGGGAGGCGATTACTAGGCATGAGCCGTATAGGTAATGGATATACTGAGCAGAAAAAATATTAAAAATTCAGAGTTTAATAATATTAATAAGATAATGAAAATTAAAAAGTTAATGGTTCATGATTTAATAAATTATTTGTATTAAAAAAAAAAAGAATAATGCGAGAAAGCGAAATCTTCGAGGATAGATGTGGACGACCAAAGACAGGGGCCCACCAAAAGCGGCAGCCGCGCATCCCCACTTCCACTTCCAGCGCCCGCGTCCACGTGGGACCCGGTCCTGTCTCCTTTCCCTCCTTTTTCGTGTTGATAATAATTTGTTTTTTTTCAAATCAACTAAAAAAAATTACGATAATGATTAGATTTGAAATATTTGGATGACACAAACACACGCAAAGATCGGACGGCCGTATAACACGTGCAGTTCCGACACGAATCTCGAGAAGTTCCCAGTCAACATTGGGAATTTACCTTTCGGTCTCCTACCTAGAAACCCTCTCTTTTAAATCAACCTCACGCGCCGCTTGTTTCCCCCCCCCCTCTCACCCTCAACCCGCTTCTTTTACGGTTTTACTCTCTTTTCCCTACTTTATTTACTGCTTTACCACATTGTCATTTCTAATACGCTACAGCTTCATTTTCTCACTTAGAAGAAACTTTTTTTTTTGAACTTATTTTTTTATCATTGAGTCTTGCTCTCAAAGCCATAACCATGTATCTGGGGGTCCCACAATCCGACGTTCGTTATTGGACAACATAATTCATTGTTGAGATCTTGCCACATGTCCTAATACAAACCAGATCGATGCTCTTATCTGATTTCTAATTGCCAAAAAAAAAAAAAAGACAACAAATCCTCTAAGGATTAGAGGGGAAAAAACAGCGAATCTTTTAATTATTTGCCGCATTAGCCCCTCATAATACATTTGATTTGCCCCCGGTTTTGGATATATTGTCAAATGACATTATCTCTAGTTGGGAATATGTTTTGGTTAATCCATGCCTTTCAAAAGTCTTATAAATGCAAAATTACCTAATCCCATCTTTGATATTTTTCAAAACTTAAATGATTAGTATATTTGCAAATTAAGAAAGTTGATATTAAATCAATTCAGTAACCAACTGAACTTCCTAAAGGCTTTATGCACTAAGATCACCAATTACCTAAATTAAAATAAATCTAAAAATTTTATCTTAAAAAGAAAAAACGAATCTTAGACGCAAATAACAGTTAAGTAAAACTTGCCCACTTTCACCAATATTACTTTGTATTAATCAAGAAAATAGGTTAAAAACAAAATCTCTTGTCGCCGGAATGGATTTTCAGAAACCTGGCAATTATAATTATCATCCCATAACTATAAATTATTAGATTAGAAACCCATTAATATTTTAGTAAACAAAAGAAATATACATATAGCTGAAGAAATTCTTTTTGGCGTTAATTCATAGGGAAAAAAATACATTAACTAATTAGGAAACAACAGACAGACTGACGTTTTATCTGCTGCAAAAACTGGAGTTCCAGCAGCTAACTATTCACATCTCGGCCGCCGTGAATTTGATGATCGGACGGTTATCACAATAGACCACATCAACATATCGCAGCTCTTAGCCGTAATTCTTCCTTTCTTTTTTTCTTTTGGGGTGGGCGGGGAGGTTCTCATTATCTTTAATCTACCTTAAGGGCTGAAAAGAAAGAGAAATAAATTTAAAGATTGAGAATTTGAAATTTTTGCTTTTCCGGTTTGGCGATCGGCGAATATAAAAAAAAAATCAGGCGATTTCCGGAAGAGCGGGTTGGTTGAGATCAATATTTAGAAGCGGACGCGGCTTGACGTCGTGGTTGTTCAAATCAACGACGGACGATGAATCGGAGTCGCTTTGTGCTCCGCCGTTAAGCGTCGCATGAAGATCCAGATGGTCGAATTTCATCCTTTGATACTGCTGTCCTTTCACTGCAGCAGGCCGAGCGAACGCATCGAAGTAAAAAACGTGGGGGCCCGCAATAGCCGGCACGCCGGTGACCGGCGAAACTTGATTGAAAGGAAACCTAACAGCGGGAGCCGCGTACCCGGTAACTGCAGCACCCTGCACCAGATTGAGATCTAACGGCGAAGAATCGATCATGACCGTCTGCTCACGGCTCGAGGACTCAACGGTGCTACTCTGGCTAGGGCTACGGTTGTTGTTGTTATTACCATTACTTTTACAGATATTACCTTTGTTGAGATTTTCACAAGGGATGGGAAAATTAGTCTTAGCCTTGGCGCCGCGAAATTCCCTAGCGGCGGTATCGTAGGCCCTGGCAGCTTCCTCAGCCGTATCAAAAGTTCCAAGCCAAACACGGCTTTTTTTCCCTGGATCTCTGATCTCAGCCGCGTAACGGCCCCATGGACGCTTCCTCACTCCTCTGAAATGAACCTCATTACAATTCCCGCTACCGCTGCCGTTATACTTAACGGCCGCTATTTTCTCCCTCGGTGCCATTTGAAATTGAGAAAAAAAAAAAAAATTAAACCTGTTTTCCGTTAAAAGAAACGACAGTGTAACGTTCTTTTAACTGTTCTTTTTGTTGAGAGAAAACGCTGGGATTGCTGTGGGGTTGAGAGAAAGAAGGGGCAGCAACAAGGTTTTATAGAGAGTAAAGGGCGCGGGCAGGACTTTAAGGGGAGAGAGGGCGGGGGTACAGTCAACAACGGATTTGACTGAGAGGGCGGCTGCAAAGAATGTGTGGGAATCGATGGCATTTTTGTAAATTAAAAATCCAGATTACGTGGCATGTGGGGAACACCTAAATCATCATCCTTAATATTATTATATTTCATTATATCTAACGGCTGTTATAATTCTGTTGATTGCGTCCTGTGCCATGGGCTCCACCTCACTCTCTCTTCGATCGCGTCCTTTCCACGCACCACACTTTTTAAGTGAAATCATTTTCAATTTTTTTTCGTTCTGGACATCATAGCTTTTAATAAAAAAAGTTTTAATACATTTAATGTAATTTTTGAAGAGCCTAAAATATAAAAAAGATAATATTTTATATGCTACGTGGCAAGAAATGGGGAGCGTGAAGTACTACTGATGTGAAGTGAGAATGGGAATTTCAACAAGTTGTCGGCATATTTTGCTATCTAGCCGCGTGACATCGTTTTATTTGATTTTCGCTTTGCTTCGCTGCTCCCTTCTCCCTGTTTGGCTGCTATCTTCGCCCCGCACGGCCCCACACCTTTATTTAGCCCCCTATTGAACCGCTCGCTTAGACCAACAGATGTTAAAGATTACCCAACCAAATCTCGCCACGTTTATTTTTATTCCTTACGCGTGTTGATTGAACTTAACACCCACAAAAAGCAATAAAGGGCAACCAAAGAAAAAAAAAAAAAAACCTCCTCACTCCAACGCCTGCTGCCCACATGATTAGTTTCTGACACCTAGTATCAATTTCATCCGACAGCTCTCTTCCCCACTCCCTATAATATTCCGCGTGAATCACACTCTCCTCTTTACCAAAATTACTTCACTACCCATCTTTTTTCAAATTTTCGGGCATTATTACTGTTATTTCGGTTCTTCATTAACTGTTTAGCAACCACGCAAAGAAACGTTCCCCATAGCTTTTTCTATTTAAGTAAAGATAATTACATTTTAAAAATCTCATAAATTACCATTTGTTATTATATATTTATCTATTTTTTATTTAATTACTTTTATTATTAAGAAAATAAGGAAAAATATTATTATTTTTTGCAACCTTTTCGTTTGTTAACGTATGGTTTTCAACATCCCCTAACTATTAGTGGTAATTTATAAATATCTTAATTTGGATTTATTTACTCCAATAAAATGGGGTTTACCCATTAATTAATCATTTCATTGGCGTAAAACATTCACGTTTAGAATTAAATTAGATTTAAAAAATAAAATCATTTTTTTTAAAAGAAAGAAAGTTTGCTAATATTTATCATATAGTGCAACTTTTGAACATGAATTACAATAATAGTACTAGTTTTTCTTATTCAATGTTATTATTAATGCATAACAACAATAATGAGTAATGAGAATTTATTAATTTATTAATTAATTTTGGTTTGATCAGTCTGGTAGGAAAGATACGATACGAGATTGTATGATATTATTTGATAATTAAGTGAATGACAACTAAAGAGGTGCTCATAGTTGAAATCTTCGAGAAATGATATTTATAAATTAAAAAAAAAAAAACAGATTGTTAATGCAATGTTTGTTTCCTAGAAAAATTATCGTGGATTTTGCCCATAAAATTTCCAAAGGTTTTAACGCTCCAAAAGCCAGCCACAAATTTCCTGCTGCCGGCTGTTCGGCAGAAACTTTGGGACCACACCTTTGAAATTAAATACCATCGTCAAAATCTCACACGCTTTGGCTTTTTTTTTATTTTATTACTGCAACAGTAATAACAATCATGTTCAAACTCTAATTAAACGAAGGGATAAAATTCTATGAACATAAGATTAATAACCACACATCTTTGAAATTTGCATTGAACTGTTAATAAATATTTTTATAATTAATTAAAAAAAACTATCAAACATATAAATTTATTTGTAACAAATTTAATCATTAATCAAATTCAATAGCATGGCATATATAATTTAATTCAACGTTTTATTATATATGGCAGACTTAAATAGTTTGATAAATAGCAGCTCTTACAATAAACTCTTAAACTCTAATATGATATCAGAGATGGTTTTTAATCAGTTTTACATTCACCTCCTTAGACATGGAGGATATGGAATATGTTAGGTCAATGCCATGGAGCTGGTGACTTTAACTTTTTATCAAATCATGGATGATGCTATACTAAAACTTGCCAAAATATTGACTTTCTTATAATGAAATATCGATTTGTATTTTAAAAAAATTAATAAGAAAAAAGAATTTTCAAGGAATATTGGAAATGGTTGGAGCAGGTGAGACAATGGAGACATAATCGATAAGAACGTAAGCGAGACTATTCACAAAAAAAATAGTGCTATTATAGGCATGAATCACGAAGATTCAACAGCTGGCCCCTTTTAGACTTTACGTCTAGTCCAACAGGCCTTCACCTTTCCTTGCGGCTCTCGACACTCTTTTGACCTTTTTGATTTCAAGTCTTCCTAAATCTGTCCCTGATTCAGCACTCTGCAGCCAGCCAAGCCACCCACCATAGGGACCATCTCCTTTGGTCTCTTTTACATGAGCCACTAATCACTTTCGTTCTTCTCTCTCTCTCTCTCTTAATAAAAATGTTAACAAATCTTTGCACTAAATAAAAATATTATTTCTTTTTCAAAGGGGTTCTATTTTCTAATCAGGTGATCTTGATAAACGTATATTTTACAATAAAATGGGTTCATTGAATATCATTAGTCAAGTACAGGCATTTGATGGGGGGCATGAATGTGTCCTTTTAATGAAAAATCTTCATCTTCATTTCTATCTCTATCTTCTTCTTTCTTCTTTTTTTTTTTTTCCCTAAATTTTATTTATGGGCAAAATTTTAGCCAATAAATTGTGAAGGCTTGTGTGAAAAAGGAAGTGAGAAATGGCTGAAATTTTGCGGCTATTACTTGCAAAAGTCAGATAATATTTGGTTGCATTTGGGGTTCATAATGCCCCCATTTATGCGTGTTGACCATTATGGGTATCAATTTTAAGGTCGTTGGATGATAATAAAGACAAAATCAGTTTGATATTCTTCTCTGGGGGGAAATTATTTTTCAAAGGAAACAATAGGCAGCGTGGAAGAATTGTCCCAGATTTTGATGCTTTTAATTTGCTTGTATGTCAACGAGAAGAATGTGGTATCATTCATCGTCAGAAAATCAAAGGGTACAATGAAGTTCAAAGCATTGGAGCAACCATTCTAGTGGTGATTTATAGAGGATCTAGAAGCACATCCCATGCAGAAAATGTTTTTTTTTTTTTTTTCCCGGTCTTACCCACAATCCAGAGGCATTCGGGTTGTTAGAAAGTCTTGTGTTCAAATACCATTTAATTCTCACTTTTTTTTTTTCTAGAGGCAAAACATATATTTGAATATTTATCAAATATGATATAAAAATTAAGATATTTTTAAAATAAAAAATTCAAATAACATAAATTTCATGATTAAAAAACAAAAAATCCTGTCAAAATTGAAGTTGTAATATTGTATCCTTAGTATAATGTAAACCTATTCAAAGATCAAGTAATTATCTAACTCGAAGTAGGTTGAGCTTGATTATTATTTTTTTATTTTTAGGTCGAATCTATCTATAGTACGACTTAATTAATAATTTTATATTTAAATTTAATTATAAAAATATATAAATATTAAAATAAAAAATTATTTTAATTTGAATCTAAATTTAAAAGTCAAGCCGAACTAAATTCTAATTTAAATATAAAATTTTTTTAAAAAAATTAAATTACGACTCGACTTGAACTACGAAAATCTCTAGGACGGTGCATGCATCCTTGGGTTTTCATATTTTATTATGACATGTTGTATATATAATTTACAGGGAATTAGAAAAGTAAAAGTTCCGACGAAGATGTCTTCCTTTATTTCCTGGATGCTGTACTGTCTAGTAAATCGGACAGTTGTACGTAATAGTTCTGTTTTGTTTTTGTTAGGTATAGTTACGGTGTAATGTTTTTTTTTTTTTTTTTTTTCTTTTGAAGGTTAAAACTTAGTAAAAAAAAACAATGAAAGCATTGACTGGAACTTCAAGTCCACTTCAGACCACAAATGGTACAACACGGACTCAACGCTGCATTCGAATGTTTGCTTTTGTCGTCGTGTGCAAGCAAAATCGTTTTGTTTCAAAGAAACAACATGCCTCTTTTTTTGACTTTCCTTGTTCTAACTTCTATGGGAGTTTCTTAGAAAATGTTTTCGAATTTGGAAGGGTGGGGCTGTCTTACTACAACCTTATAAGATAATAAAGAATTAATGCTACAAATTTACAAAGTGTTTGAGCCTACGGAAATAAAATTTATATCTATGAATTTATTGTTGTCGGCAAGTTGTTTGTTAGTGTGAGCAACTAAAGCCATTGCGGAGAGTCAAAAAGAATGGGGGTTTAAGGCAAAAACATCAGCTTTGATGATTCCTAGTCAAAGCAACAAAGCGACAGCCAATTGATGTCTAGCATTGGAGCTCTAATTTCAGAATTTATAATTTTTCTACAAAATGAAAAAACAACAGTGTCCTTAAACCAGTTGGGCTTAAGCCCGAGTTGACGGGTTATTTGGACCAAAACCTTCAGTTCTGGATTTGATTTGGTCTGGTGAACTCCTTTCTTCCTGATGAAGAAACTCATTGTTGTGCCTTTCCTGAAAATTTCATTCAATTTACCTGGGTACTTAGGCCCAAAAAGAAAACCTTCAAAACGAGCATTGGTTATTGAGTTCAATATTTACGAATAGAATGCTTTCCTTGTTGTTCACTAACTGTAACATTACAATGGGGCTCAAAATAACCCTATTAGTAATAATAATAAAAAAAAGTTGCTCTAAGAAAACCCTGTGGAACCATCTTTGAATCTTTTTTTAAGAAATATTGCCTTCATACTATTGCAGGATGATTGCCATAAATAACAAGGATCTTGTATCAACTGTTCTATGCTGAACTTGTGCATGTGATTACTGTTCTCATTTGACCAAAAGGCCTGGGTTCCTACCTGTTCTAAAATCCTTAAAATCCACCAGCTGATCGAACTGTGACAGGAATATGCTTAGACTTGGAGAGTAAGAAGAGTGGCAATCTAGCAATCCATATCTTAAGCATCTCTCAACTCTTCCTACAAATCCTTCAGCTCTAAGATATGATCACGGTTATGAGCCCATCGATGAGCCACAACTTTGGTACTTTTAAACCTGTCAAGTAGAGCATATTCTTACATCATGTATGCAACACTTGAGCCTTTAAACATAACTCTGGATAGGCAAAGGCAAGAAATAAGCCAATTTAATAAAGGCCAAGCTGAACATAGCTTGATGGAATCAAATTAAACAATTTTCTGTTTATCAATAAAGAATAGACTGTCTGTCTACAACAATACACCTGATGTCTATGTTGCTCTAACTCTTAACCTTTTTTTTGAAGTACTTCATGTCTGACACCTATGTCTAACCTATTTTCAGCTTTGACTATAAATATATAACCCTACAGGAATCCTTCAAAAAGGTTAGAAAATATTTAACATACATGTATCAGACACACGCCAATATCCGATGCTCACACTAGAGTCCAAGTAACAAAACCTGATCTGATACAGAAAGAAAAGAATAAGAGTAGTATTGAATTTTAAGAAAAGAAAGAGGTTTCCCATAGCTGGCTTCTTGTTGTAAACAATTTGGTATCGTAGGGCCGATCTGTTGTTGTTCCTAAAGTATCACCAATAATCCCCACAAGAGCATGAACCATCTTTAAAATGG
>JBBYHL010000019.1:5654621-5724611 GCA_038381835.1 Adansonia madagascariensis | reverse complement strand
TGTGCTTGGATAGCCATGTGGATCATAGCATCTTCTCTGGCTTTTTCGAGTAGGTCGAGGTTAGCCTTGAGGTGTTCAAAATTGAGCTCTAAGTCAGGGTAAACAGTGTGTGAACTGTGTACCCTTATTTCAATGGGTATGACTGCCTCAGTTTCGTAAACAAGGCTAAAAGGAGTAGCTGCGGTCGCCTGAGTTTTAGTTGTTCGGATTGCCCAAAGTACACCAGGCGGTTCATCAGCCCATGCACCTTTTGCGTCATCTAATTTTTTCTTTAGGGGTTGCAGGATGTTCTTGTCCATTGATTCAATTTGGCTGTTTGACTAAGGGTGGGCGACAAAGGTATGAACAAAGGTTAATGCTGAATCTTGAACAGAAATCATGGAGTTTATCAGCCGTTAGCTGCTTGCCGTTGTCTACTATAATGACATTGGGTATTCCAAATCGACAGAGGATGTAATGCCAAATGAAATTTTCAATGTTGTGGGTGGTGATGGTGGCGACTGGCTCGACTTCTACTTATTTGGTGAAGTAATCGCAGGCGACCAGCAAGAATTTGCATTGGGCAGTGGCCATAGGGAATGGGCCTAGTTTGTTTATTCCCCAGACACAGAATGGCCAAGGACTGAAGATTTACTTGAGCGCCTCGACTAGTTGTCTGGGAATAGTGGCGAAGCATTGGCATTTGTCACATTTTTTGACGAGTGCGGTAGCATCTTTTCTTATTGTAGGCTAAAAGAATCCTTGTCGTAGGGCCTTAAGGGCTAGTGCTCACCCATCGAGGTGGTTACCACAGACGCCTTCGTGTATCTCCTTCAAGACATAGGTCACCTCAGAAGGGGTAAGGCATCTGAGTAATGAAAGAGTGAAAGACTTTTTATACATAAAGTCATTGAGAATTATGCACCTAGCCGCTCTCTATGCTAATCTCTTTTTCTGTAGCGGATCGGATGGAGCGTGGTTATCTTTGAGAAAGGAAATAATTAGTGTCATCTAGTTATCTTCGGTGTCATCTATAATGTGATGTACGTATCTGTCATAGTTGGGTGTTGGGAGGCACTCGAGGAGAATTTTTCCCTAGTGGAGATATCAATGGCGCTAGCCAGTTTGGACAGGCTGTCGGCCTTTGAGTTGTCTCTTCTATGTATCTGCTTGATGGTGACAAAGAGGAACTGTTGGGAAAGGGTGGCGATAATTTTGTGGTATTTGGCGAGTAGCTCATCCTTGATGTCGTATAGACCATTTACCTGGCTAGCTACGAGTTAAGAGTCTACGTGGGCAACTAAATAGTTGGTGCCCAAGGTTTTGGCTAACTACATGCTAGCGATTAATGCTTCATATTCGGTAGCATTGTTGGAGGCAGTGAACTGAAAAGATAGGCCATATTGCCATTTATGACCTTGAGGGTCGAGTAGTAAGACTTCAGCTCCCCCTGTTGCCTTACCGGAAGAACCATCAACAAAAATATGTCATTCTCCAGTTTTAAGGCTTGGGGGTCGATCACAGAGAGCGTGCATATGATCGCCTGTTTGGGCATGGTCTGGCGATTGTACTTTTGAATCCTAAAATGAATATTCGGCTATGAAGTCGGCTAGTGCTTGTGCTTTGAGGGCTTTTCACGGACTGTAGGTGAGTCTGAATTCACTAAGTTTAATGCTCCAACGAATGAGCCGTCTTGCGGAGTTGACTTTAATGAGGACGTCTTTAAGTGGTTGGTTAGTCAGGACAGTGATGGGGTGCACCTGAAAGTATTGTCTCAGCTTCCTTGCTGCCATGATGAGTGCAAAAGCCAATTTTTCTAGCTTACTGTAATGGAGTTCACCAGCTTGTAGTGCCCGACTAACGTAGTAGACAGGGTATTGATGTCCCCTTTCTTCGCGAACTAAGACAACATCGATAATTTCATCTGACGTGGCAAGGTAGACAAAAAGAGGTTCTCCATGCTTCAGACTGGTGAGTAACGGGGGGTACGTAGGTATTGTTTGAGTTGGTCGAACAACCATTGGGATTCTTCAGTCCATTCATATCTGGTCACCCTCCTAAGCAGTCTGAAGAAGGGTAAACATCTCTCTGCAGATTTGGAGATGAAACGGTTGAGTGCCACTACTCACCCTGTCAGACATTGCACTTCTTTTATGGTTTTCGTCACGCTTATTTGTATGATTGCACTAATTTTTTTAGGATTGGCTTCAATGCCTCTGGAGGAGATCATAAATCCCAAAAATTTTCCTATGGACACACCAAACACATATTTTAAAGGGTTAAGTTTCATTTTGTATTTATGAAGTATGTGGAATGTCTCTGAAAGGTCACTGAGGCGTTGATAAAGAAAGGGGCTTTTGACGAGCGTATCATCCACATAAATTTCCATTGAACGCCTGATTTGTCCTTTGAAAAGGTTGTTGACCAAGCGTTAATATGTAGCACCCATATTTTTCAAGCCAAATGGCATGACTTGGTAGCAAAGTTGTCGTCGTTTGTTATGAATGCCGTTTTATCTTGGTTGCAGGTATCCATCTTGATTTGATTGTACCCTGAGAAGGCATCCATGAAACTTAAGAGTTTGTGGCCCGCGGATGCGTCAACCAATCAATCAATATTGGGGAGAAGGTAACTATCCTCTACGCAGGCTTTATTTAAATCGGTGAAGTCGACACACATTCACCATTTCCCTGAGGCATTTTTAATCATGATTACGTTAGCTAGCCAGATAGGGTAATTAACTTCTCTAACATATTTGGCTAGTAGTAACTTGTCAACTTTTTCACGTATCGCTCGGGGCCATTCCGGAGTAAATTTATGCTTCTTTTGTTTGATCGATAGGGCTCGTGGGTCCACATAGAGTGAGTGCATGATGACAGTCGGGTCAATGCCTGGCATGTTGGCTGCAGACCAGGCGAATATGTCAGCATTCTTTCTGAGGAATTTGTGAGGAGGCTCTTTTCTTGAGCATCAAGAGAAGAGCTGATGCTGGTTGCCAACTCCAGATTCGAATCGTAAAGAGCTAGCTTTTCAGTGTCTTCGGCTGGCTGAGGCTTCTGGTCATGGAAACCATCCCTGGCATCTAGTTGTTCCAGGTTGATTGCTTTTGGTTGTGCAGGCGTAATAGTATGAACCGATGGTCCGGAAGCATTGTCGTGGATCGTGGTTGGTTGGCGCATGGTCAATTCAATTGACAACAAGTGGCATTGGCATGCAGTTCGTTGGTCGGATCGCATGTACCCAATCCCTGTTGGTGTGGGGAATTTGGCTGTCAAGCAGTAGACCGCGGTGACCATTTTTATCTTTTTCATCAATGGTCGGTCGATGATCACGTTGTACGCAGAAGGCTGGTCGACAACCAAGAAGTCGACCAAAGCGGTCATAGTGTGCTCCCCGTCGCCTATAGTTACTAGGAGTGTGATCGTCCCCTTGACAGGTATTGGTTGATTGGCGAATCCATATATTGGAGGTGACAGGGTCAGGTCACCCATACTAAAGCCCATGCGAAGGAAGGCATCCCACTGCAGAACTTCCACGACACTCCCATTGTCTATAAGGATTCTGTGGACCTGGTAGTTGGCTATGGTGGCAGAGACGACGATGAGATCATTTCCATGATCGGATAGCAGCTGTGAGTTGGTGTTATCAAAACAAATTACCCGGTCGGTTTGCTTAATGCACTTGGGAGCTACATCGACTGTTATTATAGAGCGGAGGTGGGACTTGCATTTTGACTTACTGGCTGCCCAAGTTTTCGCCGGACTGATGATCATGCTTATGATGCCAACGATAGGTTGTTTGGGGGCAGTCTCCCAGCGCTCGTTAGGGGATCATGTGCGATCTTTGGCGTGTGGTTCTTTCTTTACGAACTACTTGATCACACCCTTTTTCACCAGTGATTCGATGGCATTTTTCAAGCTGAAGCAGTCATCGGTGGCATGCCCGATGTCGTTGTGAAAATTACATTGCTTTTCAAGGTCATGCCTGCTGCGATCGCCTTTCATTAGTGGCGGGCGCTCGAGGAGCCCTTCTTTTATTATGGCGTTGAGGATTTGAGATTTGGGAGCCGTCAGAGGCGTGTAGGACTCGTATTTCACATGCGGAGCGGGCCATGTTCATTTCCTGGTGGGGCTGTGTTGTGATGTGGTGGCTGGCATCTCTTTTTGGGGTCGGATTCTAGGGCGATCGGCTAACCAACTAGGCCTTGGTCCTCGCCCTCCTTTTTGTTCGCGGTCCCAGGTTTTAGTTCATCAACTCGTGATTTCTATTTCCTCGACTTCCGTGTATTTCTGCACCTTCTTGTAAAACTGGTACAGCTTCATGGGTTGGGCGTCCTTCAAAGCATATTTCAGGTACTAATGTTGAACGCCAGTGGTGAAGGCTTGGATGGCCCATTCGTCATTCAGGTCCCAGACCTCCAAAGCGACTGCATTGAACGCTTGAGGTAATCCCGAATCATCTCATCATGGTTTTGCTTGATCGCCATTAAGCTGGTAGATATTCTGGCAGTTGTCCTGCAGCTACTGAAATGGGCGAGGAAATGTTTTCCTAGTTGGTTAAAATTGGTGATAGACAGTGTATTCAAGGAGTACCACCATTTCCGTGCTAGCCCTCGAAGCATTGTTGGGAAGATACGGCATTGGATGGTGTCCGACACATCACGCAGATTATGGAAAGCACGAAAATGGTTTAGATGGTTAGCTGGATCGATTTTACCATCATAAGTGTCGAGAGAGAGCTTAACTTTTCGAGGGACCTGTACTTGGTGAATGTCAGGCGAGAGGGGGTTGTGTTCCTTGGTTAACCATTCCCAGTTGTCTCTCCATGGCTCACAGAGCTTCTTGATTTCCTGTTTCAAGGCTACTACTTGCTAGGCAAGATCTAAAGTTGAACCTAGCGCATGATGCCCACTAGTATGATGGGAGGTTCCCTAAGTCATTTGCCGTGGAATAGGCTTAGAGCAGGAGCTTTCTTCCACCATCGGGCGGGTAGCCTGGTCAGCTATAACATGCCATTCTTGTATGTTTGAGTTCGGGTTGTTTGTAGTGTGTTGGTTTGGGCGATCAATGGGTTGTGTGTTCTAGTAGTTGGTTTGGGAGTTGACAAGTTGTGCCAACTAGATCTGAGATTGTTGGATGGTGGCCAATTGACTGGCGATGGCTTGAAACTATGCTTGGTAATGCGCATGGTAGTCTGGCTGGCTAGGCAGTGTAGGTGTACTGAACTGAGCAAAGGGAGGTATTAGGGCGTCTAAGGGTGCGTGTAAGGTGTTTGTGGCAGAGATGCTTGCTAGAACCGTGGTGCTGGGGCCCGCGGCTTGGTCGAGGTAGGGGATGGAAGTGGCCACCAGCGGGATCAACCCTAGTAGGTTTTGATAGTACGCTAATGGCGAGTGGGACAACCACGAAGGGAGTGAGATGGGTATGTGGGATATTTGGGTATTTGATGAGCTGGGTATTGCTGGGGTTGTCGGAACTACGATACGGTTTGTTGCTTTAGGCGACGGTGAGATATTTTGTGGGATGTCAGCACACCGATCGGCCATGGTCTTCTTTTCCGATCGCTTTCCCACAGACGATGCCAATTGTTGATGCTTTCTTCGCCAGTGCCGGGAGCCGGGCAGGACCCTGCAACACAGAGAAAGTCAGGAGGACGTCGGAGTTTCTGCTCCGGGAGCCCTCTCTGATGGTTAAGTTAGAAGTGTGCTTTGTATAATAGTGTATATGTGTTTCTAAAGTCCAATCCTTACCTTTGGGCATGCTTGGCCCTTTTATAGAAGTTATTTGGAGACATTGTGTCAGGTGATTTGATAGTGATATGACTAACACCGAGCTAGGTGTCAGGCTATAGTGCCTAGTGGTCAGCTCCGTCAATCGACTGCCATTCAGTAGATGTCAACTCTGCATTTAAGTCATTGTCGAAGAAGTCAAATTGCTGTCAGATACTGTTGGGTGATCGACTTTGGTACTGTTCGACGATCGCCCATTCGTAGAGGAATAGTGGACCAGTGATCATTTAGTGATCGCCGTACATGGAGGTATAAAAAGCAAAAAAAAAAATTGATAAATCTTATTGGCCAAGTTTGTTAGTAAATAATTTAAGCTTCATTTAATTAGATATTTCTTTTTTTCTTTTTTGTTTACTTTCTGATTTTCAAAATTGTTATAAAATGAAATAAGCACAGCAACACTTCAAAAATAAATAACTAAATGAATCCTTAATTTATAGATAGAAGTATGTCATTTTGATACTGTCATAATCATTTATGAGAAAATATTTGATTTCATTGTTAATAAAATTTTAAATTTTACGAATATTTTTAATATGTAACACATCTTTTAAGATATATTAAAATTTTTTAAAAAATAATTAAAAATAAAAACATATAATTGATTTTTAATCTTATTGGCCGAGTTAAAAAAATTATATTTCTAATCTATCAAATATAATTTTTTTTCAAAAGAATTGTAATTTAAAGATAAAAAAAAAATTATAAATACTAAATATAAATTGTAAATATATTATATGATATTTCTTGAAAAGAATTAAGTAAACTAACTGAATTATTCTTCAATCTCAAACGGGCCAATCCAAGTCGAACGTATTTGTAATAATTTAACGACAAGAAAAAACAAAGGAAGGTAAGCAACCTTTGATCTGATCCCCTCCAATCATAGATTGTATTGTAGTTAATATGAAGTCATGCCAAATATAATTTTTTACGGCTTCATCATGACCCTCCCCTCCTCAAACATTTGGACAACTGCCCTGGTCATGCTATTGTTTTTCTCCTCCTTGGCAAATGTCCTTTTCATTGTTAACAAGTCATCAGCAACAACAACTAAAGATCCAATCCTGTCTTAAAAAATGCAAATAAATATGAACATACTATATATTAAATATATTATATTATATTTATTAATATATTATGCTCATATTAAATTAGTTTGGGGGTTGAACGATTTATCTAATTCAATAAATTTAATTTAATTTAAGTTAAATTTAAACTTTTTGATTTAAATCACTTTATCTGAATTAATGCTAAATTAATAAAGTAGTATTTGTTGCGTGAACTTAATTATAAAAATATAAAATTAAGGAGACGTGACAACTCTATTGTTGTTCCTGTTTTAAATGTGACATGGTGTTACTGCCTGAGAGTGCGACTCCTACATTTCCAAAAGCAAGACGACCGATGTATTCTTCCACGACAAGTTTACTGATTCCGGAGTTGTTTTGGATGGTCAAGAAATTGTATCTTCCAGTGATGTAACGGTGACAACGATAGTTGGAAGATAGATTGATTTGTTTACTGGGCTTCTATTGTTTTTAATATTTGCCGAACCTGGTTCTACACTGTGGTACATGACAGTAACCATAGATGAACGTAGAAAGCAAGGAACATGTAGCCACTCACCAAATTGTGTATAAAGTGCGCTAGAATTGTAATTATAAAAGTTTAGTTTTGTTCAAAGAATAGAATTATAATAACGACATCATGGAAAAAAAAAAAAAAAAAAAGAAGGGAAAGTCTCAGTTCAGTTAGTATATTTCATCTTTCAATTTTCGATGTCACTTAGGTTGAATACTAATAGAATTTCTCCCTATAATTTTCTTGTTCCCAGTCTCTAATTAATTTCATCAGAGCGCTATATCAAGACTCTAGGCTAAGAATTACGAACAGGGATATCAAAGAAAAAAAGATCTTATTAGGTGACCAGATGAACCCCAAAATTTTAAATTTTGGCATGGCAAAAATTTTCGACAGAAGCAAAAGACCAGAAGAGCAATTGTACGTGGTAAGTTCCCTTGGTGTATATTCTAAGTTCTTTTCCAATTGTATGAATAATAAAACTTTTGCCTGGTTAGTCCAGAATGAGGGGGCACTTTTCAGTGAAATCGGATGTATTCAGCTTTGGGGTTTTAGTGTTAGAGATAATAAGTTACAGAAAAAGAACTCGGGATTTCTCACACTGACCATGATTTTAACTTTCTGGGACATGTAAGTGTGTAAATATAAAAGACTGCAAGAATTTAATCTGGCTTAATTTAACTTTTGACTTCGATGTTGCATTTTGGTAAACCTGGTGGCTCCAAATTGTTGCAGGAGTGGAGACTTGGAACGTAAGGAACTAATATTGGATGTATTTATATGGACGACACATTTTCTGAGAATGAGGTGGTAAGATGTATCCAAGTGGAGTCTTTTGTGCGTGCAGCAACTGGTGGAAGACAGGCTAACAATGTCATCGCTATTCTTGATGTTAAGCAATGAGAATATAATTGTATCGCAGCCAAAAGAACCCGCATTCCTGACGGGAAATTCTTCAGGTGAAGATATATCATTGACTGTAAATAATCTGTACACAGCCAATGAGGTGACTATAAGACACTTAGGTGGATAATAGGCCTAGTTCAGTAATCACGCGGATTCCATTTATTTCCATAATGCAAAGAACAGCATTAAATTCAATATTAGGCCATGGTTTGCAAGATTCAATCCTGATATATTGCCAAAGATCAGCAGGGATGTTGCCAGGTATATCGCCTTTGCGATTAACATACACATTTGGGAAGGTATTTATTTTGCAAAGGTGATTGTCGAGCATGCATCTGCTAAGTTCTGACCCTGTGACGCACGTTAAGGCTTGAATTACTAGGTTTATCCGTAGGCTGCCACTCCCTGTTAAAGGTCGCAATTCAAGACAGGCTGCCTCAGTTCTCCTGAATATGCAAAAGATGGACTCTTCTCAACAGAAATATGATGTCTTTATCATTACCGCAAGTTAAGGCGTTGCAATTGTCATCGAAAAAGATAATAAATGTATTTGCTTCTCAACAGAATTGATGCTAGACATGTTTGATGCAAGAACTTAATGAATCTTTTGTGGGAACCACACATTAGGCCAGGGGCATTGACCCATTTTATGAGGCAGAAAGCCTGGGTCCTAGACGACCCGATGAGGTTTCCCATCTCCATCTTTGAAAACTTCAAACATAGTAAGCATCAATTAGTATATTAACTTATGTCTGAATCAGTCTTCAAATATATCAAATTTTGAAGCTTAGCCATCAGAATTAATTAGGATGAAAATTCATTAGAGCTTATCACACATAATTTAGTATTACCGTTAAAAATTGTTTTGATTGAAAAATTTTGGTTAAAAAAAAAGATGTGTTTTAAAAATGTTATGGAAAAAATATAAATTTAAGAATTTTATGTGTTTAGCATTTTTTTAATTTATTTTTATTTTTTATTTAAAGGTTTTCAGTTTATTTATTCATTTAATATATTATATAATATATTTTTTTGCGAAGAAAATTGTTCCATATGCTGTTTTTTGTATTTCATATCTATTGAATGTTGCATCTTAAAGAGTGATAAATTGAAATTTCCTAAATATGTATAAAATAATAAAAGTTTAGAGATACGAAAGTAATAAAATCATTTTATTTTTTAAAAGTGTGATTGAATTATGAAGGTAACAAATTTTGAGCTCTTGACTTAAATTTTCAAATCATGATTTTAATAGTAAAAATTAATTTTTTAACTCACTAGACATTAGTGATGCAATGAGCATAACTTCTATTATCTTACTAATGGAATTTCTTCTTGATTAGCCTAATATCTTCGGTGATTGGCGTATTGGTGCTCCCCATAAGCCAAAAATTAAGATCACATCGAAACTCAACCTAGGCTGTATTTTTTTTTCTTTTACTGCGGTCCAAATTTTCCAAGAAAATTAAGGATACAGATGCAAATCCAGAGAGGATTTATGACTCTTTTGGTGGCACTAATTCTTCCAAGAAGATTGGTTTTTGGGAGGCGCTAGCTAACCATTTTGGCAACTTTTCTGATCACATAACGGGCATGATGACGAGCAAACAGACGAGAATTTCAGCGAGAAATTCTTTTCGTCTCTTGGTATTTGAAAAGTAAAAGACAAATTTTGTGTCTTTGTCAGAGCAATGCATTAAGTTCGACAGTTATTTAATAGCGCAAGTAGCAAGAAGTAGGTCTAATGTGATCTACTTATTAATGATAGCCCAATTGCTCCAGCTAGCACTTTATGAAGTCTTTCTTCCGAATACCTAATTGATCATACTGAACCTGCAGTCATGAATCCTGTAAAATGGCTTGTCACAATAGTGCTTCTTTTTTTTCTTTCTCGCCTTTCCATTTCTGTTGACACCGTAACACCTGATCACTTCATCAAAGATGATGGTGAAGTCATAGTCTCGAGTGGCAAGGCTTTTGCAATGGGATTTTTCAGCCCTGGAAGTTCCAAAAATCGATATGTTGGGATATGGTATCATCAAGTTCCAGAGAAGACAGTTGTTTGGATGGCCAACAGAGAGAATCCCATTAATGATACCTCAGGGATTCTTTCAATCGACAGTCGAGGAAATCTTGCGCTGTTTCAAAGAAACCAAACACTTCCTGTCTGGGCTACAAACATCTCTATCAGGGGCACCAGGAATTGCATTGCTCAACTTTTAGATTCAGGAAATCTTGTTTTGCTTCAAAATGGGGCGATACTGTGGCAGAGTTTTGATTATCCCACAAATACTTGGCTTCCATATATGAAAGTTGGATTAAGTCTCAAAACTGGCCTGAATCGATTCCTGACGTCTTGGAAGTCTCCAGATGATCCAAGAATAGGAACCTATTGCCTCAGGATCGAACCGAGAGGGTTTCCTCAAATGTTTTTGTATAAGGGTTCGGCTCCTTGGTGGCGAACTGGGTCATGGACCGGGCGAAGATGGAGCGGTGTACCTCAAATGTATACATTGATACCGAATTACGTATTCAATGTTTCTTTTGTCAACAATGATGATGAAGTATTGATCATAGATCGCTTGACAAATGCCTCCATCCTCACAAAAGCGATAATCAGTGAAACAGGAATTTTTGAAAGATCTACATGGAATAATCAAGCGCATCATTGGTTTGTCATTTTTTCGGCCCCTAAGGAGCAGTGTGATTTTTACGGCCATTGTGGGCCGAATGGTTACTGTGACCCCTCAAATGATTTTGAGTGCACATGTTTCCCGGGGTTCGAACCCAAGTCACCTCAAGGATGGAATCTAAGAGATGGAACTGGAGGATGCGTAAGGAAGCGTGGTGGCTCCAGGTGTCAAAATGGAGAAGGGTTCATGAAGGTGGCTCGTATGAAGGTACCCGATACTTCGGAGACAATTGCAGACATGAGTTTGGGATTAAAACAGTGTAGGGAAAAGTGTTTGAGAAATTGTTCTTGCGTGGCTTATGCTAGCGCATACTTTGAGTCTGAGAGAAAGGGAGGAATTGGTTGCTTGACATGGCACGGGGATTTGGTGGATGCAAGGGCATATCCAGACGCCGGACAAGATCTATACATACGAGTGGATGCAGATGAGTTAGGTATGCTTCCTACATTCAATTGTGCTTTTACAACCAACATCAACTTTTAGCTAACACCTATGTGCAAGTTAAAGATAAATAACTTCATTATCTTTATGCTCATGGGCTTTTATATGACCCATGCAACTAGAAATATAGCTAGCATGGATTGTCGATATTTACCACCTATCTCTACAAAATTCAAAGAAATTGAAGATGATCAATAATTATTTTTAAAAGATGTAAAATCATTTCCGGCAACCATTCTCTAAAACTTTCCTAGCAACCATTCTCTAAAACTATATCTTTGAAAAATTTTTGGTAATGATATTCATTTTCAATACTGTTAAATTAGGGATGACACCCATCCCAATATTATTAAATTCAAGATAAAAAAAATTTTTTTATCATCTTCTTTTTTTATCCCTAAAATCTTTTATTTGTAGTGAATATTCACCGGAATTTTCTCATGACAACATTTGTTTACCTCTACAATGGTGATAAATGCTACACTATGAAAACATGACCGATGATCACAATTTTAATCCCTAATACTTATAGCCATATGTAAAAGAAAGCTGGACTTGACTCGGTCTTCTTTAGGATAGACTGTCAAAGCAGGTCTAAATCAATTAGGTGAACTTATCTCAGATGCTATCATTAAAAACATTTAACTTCTGAATAATGTAAACATTCTATTCAATAAGTTGATATTCTATTGTTAAATAAAAATTATCTAGAAAACTACGGGCTTTTTTCAGTTAATGTAAATTTATCAATGACAGAAGAATTTACTTTCATGATCAATTGGTTCTTTCATTAATATGCAATATAAATACACAGTGTATCTTCCTCTTTTTAGCTCGCCATACAAAAAAAGGAGTACTTCAAAAGAAGGGAGTTCTTGCAGTTCTCATAGTTTTGGCTGTTATAATGTTTCTTGTTGTTGTCATCTTTTTACATTGGTTGGTGAGAAGGCAAAGAAAAGGTACCACAATTTATTCACGTTTAATCACGCCAACTAATATTTTGCAATTAAATTGACTACATATTTTGTTGAGATTAGCATTTTGGCTTAATCATAGTATCGTGTTTGATACCAGCAAGAAAAAGAAGACAAAGCAAAAATGTCTTTGGTTCATCGTTGTTGAAAGAATCTGTAGCTGGAAAGGAGATTGATGAGGATAAAGGAATTGCAGACTTACCCTTCTTTGATATAAGCACCATGGCTACAGCAACTAATAATTTCTCTTCTGATAATAAACTGGGACAAGGTGGCTTTGGCTCAGTTTACAAGGTACTTTTTCTTAACAATTGCCATTTATCTCATGTGCATGACATATTCTCGTCTATGTGTCGACATTAGAGATTGTAACAGTTTACTTTAGGTCAATTTTGAAAAAATTTATAGTTTATGTATAATATTTTAGTTTTTGTTTTAAATCAAACCAAATACGATATAAAATTAAATTAATACAAATTGAATTCAATTAGTTTGGATCAGTTCATTACTTTTTAAATTTTATTAAAAAAAATAACATTTTAAAGTTTTTTCACAAATACAGAAATAAAATATTTATTTTATGTTATAAAAAAATTATTATTAAGTACACTAGCGCTGAAGTATTTTAACTCCATTTTTAAAATCTATCACGTGCCTTTGGTGTATATTTAAAAAATAAATAAATAAGACATATGGTAATTTTATAATTTCACTTGTGAAATTAAAAAATTTTACTGTTAGTGTACTCGATGATAATCCTATAAAAACAAAAAAAATAAATAAATAATAAAATTTAATTTTGTTTGAATAATTACGATTTTTACTTATATATCAAAACAAACCAAATATTTTTAATTAACGTTCAAACTTAATTTAATAAAAATTGAACTGAACACTAAGGTTCGAATCAATTTTCTCATTTTTTTTTCCCCAACCCTAGTCAACATGCAATTAACCTCTTATTCGACCTATTAATTCTTCTAAAAAAATTGCGTTTGCAGGGTGTTCTCTTTAATGGAAAAGAAATAGCAGTGAAAAGACTGTCCAAGCACTCAGGGCAGGGAGTCGAAGAGTTTAAGAATGAAATCTTGCTCATTGCAAAACTTCAACACAGGAATCTTGTAAGGATCTTGGGTTGTTGCATTGAGGGTGAAGAAAGGATGTTAATATATGAGTATTTACCGAACAAAAGCTTGGATTCTTTTATTTTTGGTATGTCTTTTTTCTTCTCTTATGCCAAAATACTAAAATTTTAAGCCATCAATGATTTATTTCAAGAATTGACTCTGAATCTAGATGAATCAAAAAGATCATTGCTGGGCTGGAAGAAGCGTTTTGAAATTATTTGTGGAGTTGCTCGAGGAATCTTATATCTCCATCAAGATTCTAGGTTAAGAATCATTCATAGAGATTTGAAGGCTAGCAATGTCTTACTAGATGCTGCAATGAATCCCAAAATTTCAGATTTTGGTATGGCCAGAATGTTCGCAGGAGATGAAATTGAAGGCAAAACGAAACGTGTAGTTGGAACATAGTAAGCATTGCAAATGCTTAAGTTAACTTGGAGACTAATTTTGTTACAGCATTCAAAACAAGTTCTAACCATTTCCCTTTTTGTTGTGTGATTTTAGTGGTTACATGTCGCCAGAGTATGCAATGGAAGGACACTTTTCCATGAAGTCTGATGCATATAGCTTTGGAGTCCTAACGTTAGAGATTATTACTGGCAGAAAGAACAGCAGTTGTTATCCGGACAGTCCCTCTTTAAATCTTGTTGGACACGTAAGTAGACTTTTTCTTGAACGGGTAGGGACATATTATGGTTTAAATATTTTTTATTTTGCTTGTTCAAGTCTAAGTCGAGTTCGAAAATCCATATTGTTATAGAAAATACTTTCATTAAATGAATAAAAATCTGAGTCAAACTAACAGGATTACAAAACCTCATGTACTAACACAAATAAGTCAAGTTTGGTCCCAGCTAAGATAGATCTACATGTAAATAACCAAATTTTTAGCAGAACTTTTCAACAATCAAATCAAAATTTTCAATCTAGTTTTGTTGATATGTAGGTCTGGGACTTGTGGAAAGCTGACAAAGTGCTGGAAGTGGTTGATTCTACATTAGGTGATTCATATCCTAAAGATGAATTTTTGAAATGCACTCAAATTGGGCTATTGTGCGTGCAAGAGCATGCAACAGATCGACCGATGATGTCCACAGTTGTGTTTATGTTGGGTAATGAAACAGCTCTCCCTTCCCCAAAACAACCTGCATTTATAAGAAAGAAAGTGCAGCAAGATAGTGAGATAAGTGGTGAAGGAACTTGTTCTGCAAATGATGTGACGGTCACCATGATTCAGGCTCGCTAGATGTATATATATATATATATATATAAAATATGCATAAGTATTTATTTACTTATATGTATAGTAAGGTGCTGTAAAGTAGTAGTAGTTTTTCGTACTTGGAATCTCTGTTATTCGGATTTCTTTTAAAGTATTTCTCTTTTATACTTATGTTGGACGTATTTTAAACATGAAATGAGATATATATATATATATATATAAAAGATATGATCTTTCAAATATATAATTTTTTTAAAAAAATTAAAAATATACTCATGTCAAATATAACTATATCTTGCATTCGCCTAAATTTGAGCAACACAAATTGTAGACACTTAATTTTGTCTAGGTCCTCTCTTCGATGATCCAAAGTATTCGAGATGAAGAACTGGTAGTCATCCCATGGGGGTCAACCCCCCTTATGTGAACCAAGCTCTTTTAAAGCCTATTTAGTCGTATTTAGATGATTGCTCATGCATGTGGTCGAAAAATTACATTTTCAGGTTCGTAGAAAGCAAACTCCTGTTAAAAAGACGAACTTCAAAGAGAAAAATTAGCTTTTAAATATCATTTTTGTGAAATTATGGAATTTAGTTTAAAATATGATATCAAGAGCAATTTCCCTTTTTTCAAAAATTTTTGAGTCTTTGTTGGCAAAATTCACGAATTGGTTGTTGTATATTTTTAATGATACCTATGTGATAGTTATGTTGACACTCACTTAAAAAACCACAAATTACAAAGAAAAACCATGTATCAGCATTTATAGCACGAGGTGACAAATTGTCAAATTAATTAATTTATTTTTTATGGTATCTTGGATTTCTTTTTTCGTGAATATTTTCTTGTAAATTCTTTACGAATTTTAGATTTTTTTGTTCTTTAATCACTGATTTAAATTTTTAATTAAATATTTTGGATTTATTTAGTTTTTTCTAAACTCATATCCATCTTGGAATTTTTGTTCTAAGATACAATATTTTGGTTCCTTAAGGCTTTTCGTGAACTCTTTTTCAGTTTAAGATTTTTTATTTTCTTTATAACCATTAAATACTTTTAATTAAGTATTTTGGTGACAAATTCATTTTTGAATTTTCCTTTTCTTTCTAACACGAAATTTTCTCCTCCATAAAAGTTTTTCTCAAAATTTTTTATGAGTTTATAATATCTAATTTGTTAGCTCAAAATGATGAACAAACAAAAGGGGGTGAATTGGTTCTTTAAAAAAATTTGATCACAAGATAAACTTTAATTAAAAAATTGGAACTTAACAATGATAAAATGAGTTAAGTGTAAGAAAATCAAACACTTGATGTACAAAGATTCGATCTTTTAACTCAGAGCCTACGTCTTCTTTTCTTGGTACTTTTTTGCCAAGGTAATTTACATAATCCACTAGTGAAAAATGTACCTTTAAGGTAAAGGTATAAACTTACTACACTATTTTTTGAAGCTAAGATAAAACCTTCTAAAACATTAAGAATTCTACCCAATTCTTAAGTTGCTTCTCTCAATCTCACACAAACTCCTTTGTGATAAGAGAAAGTGTTTTGCAAACTAATAAAATCCTCTAATAAGTAGGTGTGTGTTTATAAGAGCTTAAGTACAATGAAAAAGAGGTACAAGTGAAAGTGATGAGTACAAATGATTACAAATAATATGGAAAATAAAAGCTTGAAGAATTAAAGTTTGCTTGTGAATTTCTTGGTCAATGCTAGTATCTCTTGTTTCTTGAAGTATTTTGAACCTCTATTTATAGCTTGAAAATGAACCATAGACTTTGCACATTAATTTGATAGGTGGATGTAGACACCTAATTTCATCGGGACCCCTTTTCTGACAATTCTAATTATTTGAGACTGAGAATCTAACCATAGTTGCTCTAGTAGAGGTCAATCTCCTCTAAGCAAACTGGGCATTTTTAAAACCTTTTTAGTCATACCTAAGTGGCCGCGTGTGCAAGTGACAGAAAAGTCCAGTTTCAACGGTCATAGCGAATAAATCTTGGATAAAAATGATGAATATTAGATAGAAAAATTAGTTTTTAAATATCATCTTGTCAAATTTTGAAAATCATTTTTGAAAATGTTATCACGGTCAAAATTTTTATTTTTATGAACTTTTTGAGATTTTTTTTGTGAAATTTAAGGAGTCGATTGTCGTATATTTTTACAAGACCTATGTAGTATTTATGCCAATAGTAACCCTGAAAAATCAAAATATTCAAGAAAAATTTGCATTGGCATTTTATACCATGAAGTGTCAATTTGTCAATTTTATTCATTAAGTTTGAATTTTTCATAGTATTGCGAGTATCGCACTTGCGTAAATTTTTCGGTAAAAGTTATTCCAAATTTAAATTTTTCATTTTTATTATTTTTATAAATTAATATTTTAACTAATGTGTTTAATTAAATTCAATTTTATAAAATTTGAACAGATTTTTGGAATTTTCTCATCTCTAAAAAACGAAATTTTTTACTTCGTAAATTTTTTTATAGAATTTTTCTAAGTTTAATTTTTTGAATTCTTTAAATATTATCATTAGATACATATTAATTCAATTTTTGAAAATCTAATTTATTTTATAAGTTTTTCATTTTTTTCACATACAAAAATTTTTCGTAAGGGTTTTTCTCATAAACTTTTATGAGTTTAAAATTTTTTGTTACTTTTTTTCACATGTAAAATTTTTCAATTATTTATAAAAGTTCCTTTTAGAATTCAAAACTTGGGATTTTCTTATTTTCAATTATTTTATCTATTTTCATTTTAATTTGTGCATGGATATTTCAAATAACATGTAATGCATGGAAGTTTCTGCTACTTTTTTATGCAAATTAAATTTTGGATATATAAGATTTTAGAACAATCTCATGATTTTTTTAATCTTGATTTTTTCTTTAAAATTTTTCTAGATTTTTCATCCAATTTTTTTCAAATTGGATTATCACACATTAATTTCTTCAATTCAATTTTTCTTTGTGATCTCTTAGTTAGAATTTCACATGATTAAATTCTTAATTGAATTTCATCATATCTAAGTTCTAATTCAATTTTCATTCTTTACATCTTGGTTCTTTTGGTCAAATTCTCTCATGTGAATTTTAATTAGGATTCCATGAGTAGATTTTCTTATTACCTTTTTTTAAATGAAGTTTGTAATTAGAGTTTTCCTTTTTTCTCATGAAAAATTCATTTAATTCTTTTAGAATTTCTATAAAAATATTTTTAATTTGATTGTCACTCACTTTAATTATGTCAATATTGAAATTTAAATGTAGAATTTTAAAACTTCAATTTTGGAATGAGAATTCTTCTAATTAGGTATCATGTAGTAATTCTTTATCTAAGAAAAATCTATGTGACATATCCAACCTTTTTTAACCAACCAAAATTAGGGTGGAATTTTCCAACACATAACCAACCATTAGATCAATTTTTGACTAATCAAATATGTTGACGGCCATTGGATCAAGTTGTCTTTATTTTGAACTAATAAAATATATATGCACATGTGGCATTTTTATTCAAGTCTTTGAGTTGTCAATTTTTTCCAACCAATCAAAATTAAGGTTGAATTTGTTAACACATCCCCAACCATTGGATTGATCTTTGACTAGTCAAATTAATTTGGCACTATTATATCAAATTTTATCTTTTATGTGTAGAGATTTTATAATCCAAAATAAAAATTAAACTAAATAAAATTCAAAATTTTCAATCAAGGGGGGATAAGGTTGGTGAGATCTATGACACCAAGCACGGGGGATATGACATGAATTGATTAATCAAAAGAAAAACAAATAAATAAATAATAAAAAATGAAGTAAAATTTAGCCAAAGGGATTTCACGCTCCCTTGGCTAAATTTTTCCCCTATAAATAGGGGAAGATATTTCCTTTAGCTCTCTTAGCTATTTTTTTTAAAAAAATTACAATAAAACTTCTTTGAAAATTTT
The DNA here is from genome assembly GCA_038381835.1 of Adansonia madagascariensis. Taxonomy (NCBI): domain Eukaryota; kingdom Viridiplantae; phylum Streptophyta; class Magnoliopsida; order Malvales; family Malvaceae; genus Adansonia; species Adansonia madagascariensis. The sequence goes on along the minus strand of JBBYHL010000019.1, from coordinate 5,705,936 downwards.
TATTTTTGAATTTTAAGTGTTGAGATTAAGAGTTTTTCATTTGAGAAAAAGGTATATTTTTTTCTAAATTCATTTCCATTTCACCAGTTGAATTTCATCTTCTCCATCTTTAAAAGGTAGCTTTGTGATCTTTATTTATCAAGGTGATTAAGCTTAAGTCATAGCATGACTTATGCTTTAAAGGCTAAGCTTGGAGCCATGACCTTAATTCCTTGATTTTGTTCAAATTACATTGAAACCATTTTTTTCAGAGTTCAAACTTTAAAACATGTTCACATGTACTAAAATAAATTTTAATGTTAATGGCTTACATGGATCATGCATGGTTGTAATTAGCATTTTTCATTTTTATTTTATATCTAGTATGTGATTTCTCTTATATATTGATACTTTGAGAATTTTTGTTATGTGTTGAGATTGGTAGTATTCTAGGATGACACTACCATGCATTTAGGTCTAGTTTCATGAAAAGTTAAACTTTTAGGGGTTGTTTTATGAATAACAAAAATTTTGGGGGTTAAAATGCAATTTTTTCTTTAATTTTTAGGTTGTTGGGGGCTGATTCAGTTTTAGCGGCACTATCAGGGTTTGTTTTATAATTTTTCCACTTTTTCAACTCCATTTAGAGATGTTCCTTAGCTGGGTTGAAGCTTATAAGGGTCAAAATGTAAATATCCATTTTTAGGTCATTTAGGGGTATTTTTAGCTTGGTTTAAACCCTTAAGGTCCATTTTATAATATTTTCAAAATTTTCTACAATTATTTAAAGGTATTTACATACTTAAGTCAAATAGGTAGAGGCTAGGAAATATAATTTTTTTAGTTTTTTTGGCATTTTAGGGGCATTTAACAATTTTTAAAAAATTTAGGGGCTTAGTTAGAAATTTCCAAAATTTTTTTAAGGCTATGGATGCTTGGTCGAATGGTATTAGGATTATTAGATAAATTTCTCCTGTGTTTTGGATGCGTTTTGACAAGTGTTATATATTTTAAATCACTAAGGGACTAAATTCAATAGTTAGGAAAGTTTAGGGACCATTTAGCAAAGTCTTATGTTTTAGTGCTACTTAGGTCACTTCTCATACAAATGTACCCATTTAGGGTATTTTGTACATTTTAGAAGTAATTTTAGCATTTTCACACCATTTAGGTGTTGAAGTGCAATTTTGAAAAGTTTAGGGATCTATTAGCAATTTTTGCATTTTAAGTCATATTTGCCATCTATGTTACCCATTTAGAGTATATTTGTCATTTCACATCATTGTCAAGTCTTTTAGGGTTATTGAGATACTTTCACATCAAAGATATACCTAAGAGACATTTTAGTCATTTACCTTAAAATTTTTTTAGGGTCGTCGGGATACTTTCATGTTGAAAGTGCACTATAAGGATAGGTTGATCATTTCATGATGTTATCGAGTCATTTAGGATTACTAAGATACTTTTACATCGAAGGTATACCTTAAGGACATTTTAGTAATTCATTTTAGAGCTGAGTCCTTTAGGATTAGTAGGTTACTTTTAACTCGAAAGTGCACTTTAGGGATAAGTTGATCATTTCATGATATCTTCGAGTCCTTTAGTGTACTAGGATACTTTCATGTTAAAGATATACCTTAGAGACATTTTAGTAATTTATCTTAGAACCAAGTTATTTAGGGTCAGTAGGATGTTTTCATGATGAAGGTATACTTTAGGGGATATGTTGCTCTTTTCAACCAAGTCTGGGTCTTGGGATGAATTTTGTCAACTTTTATAAAATAGAAATTTAGAAAATTTATGAGTTAAGTAATACGCAGAATTTCTCCTAGCATATAAAATGTTCTATAGATTATTTTAATAATGAGATATAAAAAGCTCTTAGTATGTGGTAGCTAGTCCCATAACACATATTCATGCTAACCTTAAAGCTCACTAAGAGGCAATAGGTAGCATATGTGGGGCGAGGAAGTGATTCTATCAATAAATGCTACCAAGTACAGCCGATAAGAGCCAAGACCATAGAAAGTTGAGAAAGCAAGCATTTCCATTCAAACTGTGTCCTCATCCCTAACATTTCATCACTTAGCAACCTCAGCAGGTGCAAAGAAATATGGAAGTTCTATCTAGTTCTTTCACCAAACAACTAATGCTTATGCTATTGATCAGTGAAAGTGCCACACAATCTAGGATCAAAATAGTACTAATGCAAAGCATGTTCACTGGCATAAAACAGTAAACACCAAACCTGTCATAGAAAATGGAGTTCAAAAAGGCTAAAAAAAGATAATGGTTATGCATTAAACTTTGAAGAGAGTGTGCAAACTTGAAAGTCAAATTGGGTGATGCATCAGTACCATCAGGGGTTGAAGAAAAAAAGCATGATTAAGAATATGTGGTATCTAAAATTTCCTTTCAATAGTCAAAATAAACTAAAAAATAGTGATAGCTCAAAGATTGAAGAACCAGATCATTTAATGATTTGCACTAGTTTACGGAGCCCAATAACAATTACTACTAATCCACCTCAGCTAGGGAAATCTATGATATACGAAGATAGCATTAAAGAAAAATGTGCCAGGATGTAACATTTTTTATCAAAAGATCTCGTCAACGAATGCATGCTGCTTAATGTGAGAATAATTTAGAGTATCTATCATGGTTGGGCGAGGAATCACAAGTTGTTGTAAATTCTTACTTAAATTGCTTAGATAATTCTTTGGTATGTGATGAGCTTTTGGGTTCATCTTCCTTGCTAAAGAACTTAGTAAAGAATCAAGTATCATATAGTGGCGTGCTAAGGCACAACCGAGATGATAAGGAATAATGATGCATCTTATGGAATTTTCAAGGTTGAGAACTTAGATTTTGATACACCTCATGATGTTTGCTAATTGATCTACAATAAGGTTCTCAGGAAAGCTTCTTTTTCATAGTTAGACTGGTTACGAAGAACTAAAACCCTGCAAAAGTTCCCTAATGACAAAGTCCAAGTTTTGAGCTCCTCTATTGTCTCATTGCAATTGTTTTACTCTAAGGGGCATAGATAATTTTTTCTTTATTGGTTTTTTTTCAAGGCTATTTGACATTTTTGAATTAGTTGTTTATCGTACTACCACCAGACTAGACAATCAGTTATGACATGAAAGTGACAACTACCCAGGTTGCTAAATATTCCAAGGCCATGTTGTCAAGAAAGATTTATCTATTGCTTCAATGGAGCCAACATACGATCTTTTGCAATAACCTTTGGCCTAATCTATTCCTTAGGTTCATGTAAAAACATGTTCTTGATGAGAGAAAAATGCATATCCCTTTAAAAGATTCCCTAGAAGGAAAAGCAAAGTACAAGCCCTTAGGGATGCCAAGCTGGCAAAATTTGATGAATTGGTGGACGCCTATTAAAAAGGATTGGTCTAAAGGTCATTAACTTTAAGGTAATATGCAAACAAGGGTAGTTTTTGTCTTATTTTTAGAACTCTGTATTTTTCTTTTTAGAAATTGCAAATTTTAAAATAAATTTTGTCTTATAAATAGTGTGCATTTTGTCATAGACCATAAACTTTCTTAATAATGATTTCCAATATCTAGGATAATAGGAACATTTTGAAAATTTTTCTTTGGTAGATAATCAGTATTAGGTTGAAAACTCTCAAAGAGGTCCTTCACTTCCATTTATATGATTATGCTAGACATTCAACCATGAACCTTTCACAATTATTGACCTTTCACACTCAAATGTTCTTTTCTCTTGATTCCTTGAAGGTCGAACAAATAGGTTACGCTCCTAAAAGATCCAGATGCCAATAGTTTGACATGTATTAAAATAATGATAGTAATTTCAAGATTTTCCACATCTAGATAACCTTTTGGCATAACTTTCATGAGACTCTTCCAAATCCTTGATTTAGAAAGAATAAGAATGAAAATAAACCAAAAATATCTTTTCCTCTAGGATAAAACCTTTTTCAATCCAATGCTTAATAAATAAGATATGAAATCGAGATTTTCCCATGCCAATTCAATTTCTTTCTTAAAATCCCAACCAAAACCAAGATTCATTAGTGACCAAGAAGCTAATAATGTTAAGGGGCATGCACTAAGCCTTAAATTTTTTTCTTTTTTGAAAAATTAAGTGCAACATCATGTTTTTAAAGTAGTCAAAATGATTCCAAAAAGAAAATCATCCTTTTTCCTAGCGAAATGCTCGTCAATTCAAATAACTTTGTTCGAAATGAAAAATGGCCATATTTCTTTATCCTTTCACATATAAAAAATTATTCCCTTTGCAATCCCCTTGAAAACTAATGATTTATTCTTTCTTTAAACCCTAATCAAAGATCACCCTCATATACTAGGGGTGGGTGAAGCAAAGCTTCAAGATTAGAAAAGGCAAATCACTCAGCTGTCATAAGGCTAATTTTAAAGACCAATCAAAGTTTAAATTTCAAGTTTCTTCAGAATAAAGAATAAAGAAAAGCATGATGAAGAGAATAAGTAAAGAGAACCAAAGAAAAATGAAAAAAAAAAGATGAAGAAACAAAGATGTATATTTATCTTAAAAAACATGGTGGATCATATTTCTTCTGAAAAGAATTAAATCACCTGATTTAATGACCTTTAAACACTTGATTTAGGTTCAATTACACTTAAACATTTGATTTCAGCCTATTTATCCTATTCTTTCTAAACCATGAACCGTGGCCTACATTATGAACCTATAAAGTCCATTTCAATCAAGCATAGCTTTTTGAGTTGTCGAGCTATTACTGGGAAACTCTTCAAAAATTCATCTTTTTGGATATTTTTGAGTCCTCAAGAATATGATGGAGCAATCCATTAAAACAAAGAAAGAAAAAGAAAAGAAAGACAAAAATGAAAAACAAATAACATTCTAGGGTGAAAACCTAAAAAGAACATTTTAGAACAAACTTAATGGCTTTGGAATTGCTCCTAAACCAGTGAAACTAGCCACCAATGAAAAACAACTTTTCCATATTAATTCAGAAATGATCCCAAACCTTTGGAAATTTCACAACATCAGTAAAACGTTGAGTCAAATGCCAAAATATTGATTTGATTCAAGATAACCTTTTAAAATTTTTATGTCCTACCTTCAGAATTGGTGATTCCCAAAGGCCTTCCAAATTAACCCCTTTGAAACTTGGTGTTTGCTAGCATTAGTCTAATACATGTCAGGCTATTGTATTTGAAGAATAAAAGGATGCTATAACTTGATTGTTTGTCTTTCAAGGAATTCCCACAAAAAAAACATCCATCCGAACTTGGTTTTGATAAACTTCAACTTGTTATATTAATTTCTTTAAGACAAATTCTAGTAATGCCGTCCCATTTGTCCTTCAAAATTCATTTTCTCATTCTGTTCAAAGATGTCCTAAATGGTGATCATCAATCACAAGAAAGTTAATAGATGAAGATGGCATATCCATTATCCTTAATATTGGAAAATTCATGATTGAAATTATTCTGAAATTTTCATAGTTTTTTATTAAGTAGATTCTTTCCTAGGTTAAAATGAGAAAGTGATCTCGCCCCATAAATCATAGAATTTAGATGAATTGTGAAACTTTTCATGATTTCAATAGAATTATGCTTCAAGTAATGAAATTTTGACTTTTATCCAACTGCATTAATTTGTTATTTGGTGAGTTTTCAGGAAAATCAAACAATTTTTAGATTTCTAAAGTCAGGATTAGAAGAACAATTTTGTAGGGCAAACATGAGATAGCCCTTTAACAATTTAAACCTTTAACTCTAAATATAAGAGTAGAATCTCCTTTGATAAAGGAAAAAGAAATATCCACAAAATTTTTTAAAGATGCCTTCAGCTTCAAGTACACGCATAGGCTTCCTTAACCAAAAAAGAAATATCTATTGCATTTTCTAAAAATACATTCAACTCCAAATACAGGATAGATTGGAGGCTGTCCATAATGAAATCCATAAATTAAAAAATAGAATCATGAAAATTCATCGTATACATTCTTCATACACTTAAATTTGCATTCGATAATTTGCAGAACAAAAGTTAAGCATGATATTGAGAAATTATGCTAACTTCCTAAAAATCAAAAGGTAAGTCCCACATCCTTTCAAGCTAATTGAATTTCAAACCTTATCTCTACCTAACTTGACTCATACGTTTTCATTCTAGTCAACCATTTTTGAGTTAAGTATTGCCTTGGTCACCCAAGTTGACTCGTATGGTTTTGTACCAATCAACCCTTTTCAACTTATGTATCACCCTGGTCACCCAAGTTGACTCGTTTGGTTTTGTTCGGTTAATCATTTTTAACTCAGGTTTCACCTTGGTCACCTAAGTTGACTTATATGGTTTCATCTCGGTTAACTCTTTTTGATTGCCCTGGTCACCCAAGTTGAATCGTATGGTTTTCCCCTAGTCACCCTTTTTTAATTACCCCAGTTATCCAAGTTAACTGGTATGCTTTCGTATCGGTCAACCTCTTTTGCCTTAGGTATCACCTTTGTCACCCAAGTTGACTTGAATGGTTTGTCCTGGTCAACCCTTTTCAACTTAAGTATCACCTTGGTCACCCAAAATTGACTCGTATGGTTTCATCCTAGTCCACCATTTTTAACCTAGATATCACCCTGGTCACCCAAGTTGACTCGCATAGCTTCATCCCAGTCAAACTTTTTTTACCTAAATACTCTGGTCACCCCAATTTAATCTACATGGTTTTATTTTGACCTAAGTATCTCCTTGGTCACCCTTTTAAACTTAGGTTCAGCCCTAGTCAATCAATTAGACTTAGGTTCCACCCTGATCACCCTGTTGACTATAATGCTTTCATCCTGGTCAACCCTTTTAGACTTAAAATTTGCCTTCATCACCTTAACCTAGGTTTCACCCTTGGTTATTCTATCTCATTTTAATATATACATCTTGTTTAGTTTAGTTTAGTTTGTTTTACAAAACTTTGCAGCCTAAATGAAATTATGTCTATTTGGTCTCTACCTATTCTTGATTTTTAGCAATGACCAAAAAGGGGTAGCTGTAGACACCTAATTTCATATGAGCCCTTTTTGTGATAGTCTTAATTATCTAAAACCAAGAACCTAGCAGTAGTTGTCCTGGAAGAGGCCTAACTCCTCTAGGAATACTTAGTAATTTTAAAACCGTTTTAGTCATGCCAAAGCGGCTGTATGTACACATCATGGAAAATGTGCAGTTTTGTCCCAATCAAACTTTTTTGACCTAGATACTCTGGTCACCCCAAGTTAACTAGTATGGTTTCATTTTGGTCAACCTTTTTTAACCTAGGTATCTCTTTGGTCACCCTTTTAGACTTAGGTTCAGCCCTGGTCAATCAATTAGATTTAGGTTTTAACCTGGTCACCCTGTTGGCTATAATAGTTTCACCCTAGCCAACACTTTTAGACGTAAGATTTGCCCTACTCCTCACCTTAACCTAAGTTTCACCCTTGGTTATTCTATCTTATTTTAATATATACATCTTGTTTAGTTTAGTTTAGTTTAGTTTAGTTTATAGAACTTTGCAGCCTAAATGAAATTGTGTCTATTTGGTCTCTGCCTATTCCTGATTTCAACAATGGCCAAAGAAGGGTAGCTATAGACACCTAATTTCGTATGAGCCCCTTTTCTGATAATCCTAATTATCTGAAACTAAAAACCTAGCAACAGTTGCCCTGAAAGAGGCTGAACTCCTTTAGGAATAGTTAGTAATTTTAAAACCTTTTTAGTCATGCCTAAGCGGCTGTATGACGCATAATGGAAAACGTACAGTTTCGAAGGCCGTAGTGAATAAATCTCGGACAAAAAAAAAAGTATGCAAGAGAAAAATCAGTTTTTAAATGTTTTCTTATCAAATTTTGGAAATCATTTTTGCATACGATATTATGGTTGAATTTCCCGTTTGTAGAAATTTTTGAGATTTTTTTGCAAAGTTTGGAGAATCGACGGTCATATATTTTTACCAATATATGTGTAATATTTATGCCAATACTCACCATGAAAAATAAAAAATATTCAACAAAAACTTGTATTAACATTTTATACCATGAGGTGTCAAATTATCAATTTTATTCATTAATTTTGAATTTTTCACCATACCATGAGTATTACATTTCATGAAAATTCCTTGGTAAAAGTTGTTTCAAATTTCAAGTTTTTATCTTTATTATTTTTTATAAATCAATATTTTGACTGGTATATTGAATTAAATTCATTTTTGTAAAATTTGAACATATTTTTAAAATTTTCTTATTTCCAAATTATGAAATTTTTTACTCCATAAATTTTTTCGATAGTGCTTTCATTAAGTACATATTAATTCAGTTTTTGAACTCTAATTTATTTTTTGAGTTTTTCATTTTTTTCAAACATAAATTTTTCTCTAAGGGTTTTTCCCATAAACTTTTATGAGTTTAAAATTTTTCATTTTTTTTCACACAAAAAACTTTCCACTTATTTATAAAAGTTCTTTTTTGAGAATTCAACACTTGAAATTTTCTTATTTCTACTTATTTTATCTATTCTTATTTTAATTCATGCGTGAATATTACAAATAGTAGGTAATGAATGGAATTTTTCATTATCTTTTTTATGGAAATTAAATTTTGGACATATAAGATTTTAGAACACTCATTATTTTTTTAATCTTGATTCCTTTGAAATTTTTCTAGATTTTACATCCAAATTTTTTTCAAATTGGATTATCACAGATTAATTTCTTTAATTCAATTTTCCTTATGGTCTCTTAATTAGAATTTCACATGATTAAATTCTTAATTGAATTTCATCATATCTAAGTGTTAATTCAATTTTCATTCTTTACACTTAAGTGCTTTTGATCAAATTCTATCATGTGATTTTAATTGGGATTCCATTAGTCAATTTTTTTATTACCTTTTTTAAGTGAAACTTTGTAATTAGAGTTTTTTTCTCATGAAAATTTCATTTAATTGTTTTAGAATTTCCATAAAAATATTTTAATTTGATTGTCACTCACTTAATTATGTGAATTGAAATTTAAATGTAGAATTTTAAGACTCCAATTTTGGAATAAGAACTCTTCTAATTAGATATCATGTAGTAATTCTTTATCTAAGAAAAATCCATGTGACATATCCAACTTTTTTTAACCAATCAAAATTAAGGTAGAATTTTCCAACACATTAGCAACCATTAGATTAATTTTTGACTAATCAAATATGTTGATGGCTATTGGATTAGGTTGTATTTATTTTGAACTAATAAAATACATCAGTACATATGGCATTTTTATTCAATTTTTTAAGTTGTCAATTTTTTTCAATGTATCAAAATTAAAGTTGAATTTGTCAACACATTCCTAGCCATTGAATTGATCTCTGACCAGTCAAATTAATTTGTCACCATTAGATTGAATTTTGTCTTTATGAGTAGATTTTTTTCATCTAAAACAAAATTAAACTAAATAAAATTTAAATTTGTCAATCAAAGGGTAACAAGGTTCGTGAGATTAATGACACTAAGCATGGGGGATAAGACATGAATTGATCATTCAAAAGAAGAAAAAATAAATAAACAACAAAAAAGAAGTCAAATTTGGTTGAGGGGATTTCCAACCCCCTTGGCCGAATTCTTCCCCCAATAAATAGCGAGAAGATAATTCCTTTAGCTCTATTAGTTATTTTTTAAAAAATTTACAACAAAACTTCCTTGAAAATTTTTATTTTTGAGTTTTAAGTGTTAAGATTAAGAGTTTTTTACTTTTAAAAAAAAAGGTATATTTCTTTCTAAAATCATTTCCATTTCACCAGTTCAATTTCATCTTCTCTATTTTTAAAAGGTAGCTTCAAGATCCTTATTTCTTATGGTGATTAAGCTTAAGCCATAGCATGATTTATGCTTTGACCTTAATTCCTTGATTTTTGTTCAAATTGCATTAAAACCATTTTTTTCAATGTTTAAATGCTTTAAAACATGTTCACATATGCTAGAATAATTTTAATGTTGATGGAATACATGGATCATGCATGGTTGTAATTAGCACTTTTCATTTTTATTTTACATCTAGTTTGCAATTTGTCTTATATATTGATACTCTGAGAATTTTGTTGTTTGTTGAGCGTGGCATTATTCTAGGATGACATTAACATACATTTAGGTCTAGTTTCATGAAACGTTAAATATTTAGGGGTTGTTTTGTGAATAACCAAAATTTTAGGGTTAAAATGTAATTTTTTTTAATTCTTAGGTTGTTTAGGGGCTGGTTTAGTTCATGGCAGCACTGGCAGGGCAGTGCTATTTCATAATTTTTTTTTCATTTTTTTCAACTCCGTTTAGGGGTATTCCTTAGCTTAATTGAAACTTTAAGGGTCAAAAATGTAAATTAGGCTATTTAGGGGTATTTCTTAGCTTCGTCAAACACTTAAGGTCCATTTTATAATTTTTTTTTCAAAATTTTATAAAATTATTTAGAAGTATTTACATGCTTAAGTCAAATAGGTAGTGGATAGGAAATAGAAATTTTTAATTTTTAGACATTTTAGGGGTATTTAACAATTTTAAAAAAGTTTAAGCACTTAGATACAAATATCCAAAAAATTTTTGAGGCCATGGGTGCTTGACCAAATGGTACTAGGACCATTAGATAAATTTCCCATGTGTTTTGGATGTGTACTATGCATTTTAAATCACTTAGGGACTAAATTGAAAAGTTAGGTAAGTTTAGAGACCATTTAGCAAAATCTTACATTTTAGCGCTATGTAGGTCACTTCGTATACAAATTGCCCATTTATGGTATTTTGGACATTTAGAAGTAATTTTAGCATTTTCGCACCATTTAGGGGTCAAAGTTTAATTTTGAAAATTTTAGGGACCTAGTAGCAATTTTTTCATTTTAGGTCATATTTGCCATCTAAGTTACCCACTTGGGGCATATTTATCATTTTACATTATTATCAAGTCTTTTAGGGTTATGGGGATACTTTAACATCAAAAGTATATCTAAGGACATTTAAATAATTTACCTTAGAACCGAGTCCTTCAGGGTTACTAGGATGCTTTTATGATGGAGGTGTGTTTTAGGGGACATGTTGGTCTTTTCAACCAAGTTTGGGTCCTATTTTATAAAATGGAAAATTTCAAAAACAAAGGCAATATCTTCGAGTTGAAGTAAAACATGGAATTTCTCATAACATATGAGAGGAGTTTTATGGATTATTTTAATAACGAGATATCAATTATTAAAAATTGAGAAAATTTGAATTTTTTGAATTATACAAAAATAAAACCTTTCGTATTCCTCCGATTCTCAAGTGGGCTATAAAAGACATTTTGATTTTAAAAACCGTTCATATTCCTCCGATTCTCCAGTGGGTTATGAAAGATATTTTGACTTTAAAAACCTTTCATATTCCTTCAGTCTTCCTATGGGGTGCAAAAGAGATAATGATAAATCTTTCATGCTTCTTCAGTCCTTCATTGGGTGCGGAAGATATTTTGATTTTCAAAAATATTTTACACCCAATTTTCTTACATAGAATAATAAACTTGTTTCATAAATTTTTATTTTGATATACAGGAATCATAATTAAATACTGAATATTGAATACCCAAATTGAATAAAAATCAAAATTTAAGTTAACACGTATTTAATAAGATACCAATTTTTGGGCATCATAGGAGGGATTGTTCAATCCTTGTGATTGTAACTGACTTTTGAACTTTTCACATGATCTCTGGTATTATCTCAAGCCTCGAAGTTTGTTTTTAAGGGTTTTGTAGACGTTAAAATATAAATTCTAATAGGTGTCCAATCTCAACTATCCAAAATAGATTGGTGGCAACTCCAAAATAAATGGTATTTTCTTAACAACTATTTAGGTTTAAGTTAAGTGAGCGATTTATCTCGGTAACTCAGTCCCTAAAACACAAAAAATAAGGAAAAACAATAATGATAGATATATATAGAAACAAGGGGTACACTCTCCTTTTAAGTTGGGCTAGTAAGGATTCGTATCGCGGCCACATTGCTATAGTTGAAAGCCATTCTGAGACTCATAATTGTTTGTTTATTTATAGCTTGAGATAAATTATAGACATTGGACTTTAATTTGGTACATGGAGAGCCATTCTGAGCTTTATAAATGCTTGTTTACATTTAGACACATGCCAACGTATCAGTATGTAAGAGTGGGTATTAAAATATTTCATTAACTTATGATCGTTAGGACTACCATATATCAATACAATTCACAAGGTATCGATACATTTTAGGGTTTCAAGAATTTGTAACTACTGCTAAGAGATGTATCAATACATACACCTATTGTATCGACATATTCATATAATTATTTCTAAGGTGTTTTTCTTGGCTTTAATACTTATAAAACTTATCTAAAAACTGTTTTATACTAAAGTATGCATTAAGGACACATTTTTAGTAAGTTGAGGAGTTAAAAATATTTAAGTATTTTCTAAAATATTTACAAATTAAATTAAGGAAAAACACTAAGTCTGGAAACATTTAAATACAAGCTAAGCTTAAATTATTGTTATATCAAAACCAAGATCAGTTCAAAGGTAATAAAGCTAACATAATTTTCTCCGTTTTTTTCCCACACACGAGATTCTCTCATATTAGCCACATTTTAAATTTATAGTTTTAATTTTTTTAAATTAGAATTCAGTGCTTGGGATTTTTTAAAAAATATTTTAGCAGAAATTATGCATGGAATATCTTACCTAGGATATTTGTACATGGAAATTCCCACTAACATTTTTCTTAGCATAAAAATTGAATTCTTTAAAGCATGGAATTTTATTCATGCACAAATTTTTAATTAATTTCTTTGCATGAAAATTTTTAATTCTTTAAGGATTTTTTCTAAGTTTTTTTCTCGACAAGATTTTTCTTAATAAATTTTTCTACATCAATTTCTTTAATTCAAATTTTCTTATTGATTTTTAATAGGAATTCCTACATGATTAAATTCTTAATTGGATTTATCACATATTGAATTTAAATTCATAACTTAAATAATTGAGTTCTCTAAATTTAAATTTTTCCATGAAATTTTCAATTAGAACTTTTTCCATTTAAATTTTAGCTATTTCCTTACTTCCAAGATTTTTTTGTACACATGTAATTCTCTAATGAAATTTGTTTGTACATCACTTATTTTAATTTTTAATTTGTTAGCTTAAGTCACATTAAACTTTTGATAGACTTAATTTCAACAAATTTCCATTTTTACTTCAGATTAATTTGGTTCAAATCAAACTGTTATTCCAACCAAACTAGTTCGAGTTTAACTATCTACAACATGATTACATGATGACCAACTTGGTTGAAATCAAATTTCTCTCCCAACCAATTTGGTCTTATTTCAACTAAGTCTAGAATGTTCAAAAAAGTGGTCATGATAGCTAACTAAATCTTAGGTTGTGGATTATGAAATGAACCAATCAAGCAAAAAATTAAAATGAAAAACACTAAAAATATAGGAAAAATGGCCTTTTGGGTGGCGATAAGTGACCCAACTTTCATATACAATGGGGGATTGATTTTTTTCATCTTTTCTTCTCCCTACAAAATGCTTTGGTGATTTTGATAGCTTTCTTTTTCTTCAAAGGTTTTTCTTTAAGTTAGTAAAAGTTTCAAAGCTTTCAAAGGTAGTTTCACCAACCAAATTTCCAATTTTTTTCTCTTCATCTCATTCATTTATCTTTATCTAAAGTCAGCTTGATGATCCTAAGCTTGTTTAGGTGAATACTTGATATTATGGCTTTCAAACCAAATTTAAAGGCCGAGTGGTGAGCCACTATCGAACTCTTGATTATTTTGATATTAACGTCTTAATTTCCTTGAAAAATAATTTTATTTTTTTGAAACCAAAATTCATTTTGTTGATTTTAAATATGTTCATGTAATTTTTTTATTTTCTTGATGATTCCATGTGGTTTGTGCTATATCCATGTTCCATGACGCATGCATGCATTTTAATTCATATTATGATCAATATGTATTCTTTGATGCATTGATTCATGTCACTTGGATTGTGAACTTTTTGTTAAAAAAATTGTTGATTTTAAACCATTTTCATGTAATCTTTACTTGTTTCATAATGATTTCATGTGATTTATGCCATATCCATGTTCCATGGAACATGCATGCATTAAAATCCCTTTTGTGATCTAGGAACATTCCTTAGTATGTTTGATTCATGTTGACTTAGATTATGCAATATTTTTGAAAATTATGCTTTGGTTATATGTATTCATTTAGGCACCTTGGCTTTATTTTAAGGCCACGCATGAATAGATTTAAGCGTGAAAATATTTTTTCTAATTTTTCTTGCTTTGGCCGAATGCTAGAGGGATTATTTGGAAAATTTTTCCAAAATTTTCAAGGCCATCAAAAGGCATTCCTATGCCTTGGACAAATGGTATAGAGGTCTATTAGCAATTTTTCATTTTTTGCCATTTAGTAATTTAATTAAACAACAAGGACCAAACTGCAAAAGTATAAACATTTTTCCAGGGCCTCCAATGTTTGGCCGAATGCTCTATCGTCCACTAGGAAATTATTTCATGCATTTTAAATTTATTTGAATGTTTTTTTCATGCATTTAAAATCATTTAGGGGTTATTTTGTAAATATGAAAAGGTAAGAGACCTTTTAGCAAAACCTTACAATCTAGGGGTATTTAGGTCATTTCTACCTCATAAATATCCACTTAGGTTGTTTTGGTCATTTAGATGCATTTCTAGCATTTTTAAGCTATTTAGGGGCCTTTTTGAAATTTTAGGAAATTCGGGGCCTTTTAGCAAAATCTTCCATTTTAGGTTATTTTCCATTAAAAATTATCCCTTTATGGCAAAATAGTCATTCTCATGCATTTCTTGCATTCTCTAACATTTTAGTGGTTGAACTTGTAAATTTAGATTTTTTAAAGACCTATTTGTAATTTTTCTTATTAAGGTCAGATTTAATTTAAAAGTTACCCATTTAGGGTAATTTGGTCATTGTTACCAAAAATGATTCACTAAGATTAGGTCCCTGCTTTCCATTGAGATCAGGTTCTAGTTTCATAGACACAAAGCCTTAGGTTTAGTTCCATACCTTCTGTTAAGATTATGTCTAGTTTTATTTTAGGTTTCTTACCATCTATATAAACCAAGTCTTTTAGGCTTAAGTCCATACTTTTTGTCGAGACCAAGTCTAGTGTTGATTTAGATTTCTTATCTTCCGTAGAAACTAAGTCTTTATGATTAGTTTTATACCTTCCGTCGAAACTGTGTCCTAAATCGAGTTTGTCATTTTTATTTGTAAATTAATTAATCCATGTTTCCAAAAATCAAGGCAATATCCCTAACTTAAAATAGTTTATAGGTGTGTTTCTAGTATATGAAAGTTACCTCATCAATTATTTAAAACAAAGGAATATCCTCTTAAAAAACTAGTAAATCAAAATTTCAAATTTCATGAAAATAAAAACTTTTTTATTCCTTCAGTTTTTCCAGTGGGTGGGGAAAGACATTTTTATTTTAAAAAATATTTTCAAACTTGATTTACTGATGAACTAATTAGTAAATTTTTTGAAATACAAGAATTATAATTTAAAATTACTAACCGAAATTGAATTAAAAATCTAGACTTAAAGTTAACACATAATTAGAAGATATCAATTTCTTGGCATTATGATGCGGATCAATCCAGTATTAACGTAAACTTACTCCACACCCTTTTCAAGCAATCTTCAACATTAACGTAGACATCGAAATCTGTCTTTGAGGTTTTCATAACCCTCAAAAGACAAATTCATAGGTTACGAATCTCTTCTAACCAAAGTAGATTGTTGGCAACTCCAAGTAAAATGTTGTTTCATAATGATTATTTAGGGTTAAGTTTGAAGAGCAATCCACTTTGACAATTCGGTCCCCAACACAACAAATAAAGAATTGAAAAAGATTCACCCGCCTAAGTCATGCGCCTTAGGATTTGCATCCCGGCATGTTGCAATAGCTTAGAGACTCTACTCAAGATATGTTAGAGAGTTAAGCCTAAATTTAAATACATGTTCACTATAGTTTCGATTAAAATAGTTTCAACTAATATTTAATTATAGTTTTGGTATTTTAAAACAAAAAAATTCATCATTTTTTATTTATAGGGAAATTTTTGCATACATTTTTTGCATTTTTCACAAACCCATTTATTTATTTATTTTTGTTTTATGAGGGATTTAGGATAGGGGCCTTGTTTTAAAAAAGTTGAGTCAAAAAAGGTTTCTCCATTCCCCTGCACACATTGTACACATGCATATACCTTAGATTTCCTTTAAACTACTAATGGAGGTATAAGTTATTAGGAGAAGGTGAAGTAGCTCTACCTTTTGAGGTGTTAGCCTCTATCTCGGCTAGTGAAAAATCAATTAAGTGTAAATTCCTACACTTTCTCGAGATGTTAGTGTCATTACAAGCATGAGAAATACTTTTATTCGAATTGAACTCTTTCAATAGAAACCTGTGATAGGTAAGGACTAAGGTACCTCAATACCAAACTCGAGGAACAACTCAATGACCTTTTAGATAATAACCCGAACCTTATATAGTGAACTACAAGAACCTAGCCTAATTAAATCCATATTCGATTTTAGAGGTTACCTAAGATAGGCACACACAGAGGATCGTTCCAACCTTTACCTTTTTTATTTTATGTTTTAAGCAAGTAAATTAAGTGATAATGAATAAGCAGCATCGCTTTTGGTAAGGTCATTCTTTCATCTTAAAAGATGTCATCATTTTTTCTAATATCAAATATGACCAAACGTTGTAACTTGTAATATGATTACTTTTGGTCATGAGGCCTTTGTTGAACATTCGAGATATGTAGGTCAAGTGACAGGGCCTTTCTTTTGCCCTGATAAGCATCCTAATGCCCTAAGTTTCAAGGCAACCTTTATTTTTCCTATTTTAATTCTTTTAGCATTTTTCTATGCTAACATTTTCTTTTCTTTCTTTACTTCTCTTTTTGTGTATTGCTTTACCATAATAAATGCAATGGGCAATGATGAACAAACATCATGCTACCTATGGTAATATTCATCATTTTCCTAAAGCACCAAAATACTTAAAATTTTTTTTTGGGTTGTTTTCTAATAATAAGCCTTTTTTATATATTTGTTTGTATTACTTTGTTACTTCTTTTCTTTGATGCATGACATTAATCCTTGAACTCATGTGTCTATGTGCATACATACATGCGTTCATTCGTAACATGCATTACATAAGGGTAAGGGGCAAAATGAACACTTACTTGGATATAAGAATTCTCTAAAAGTATTTTCTCATTCAAATCAGAAGTCCTAAGACAATTAAACATCAATGACCATGGAAAACGAATAATCAGCACAAATAGAAAGCATGAAGGAAACCCATCATGAAGTACAAGAAAAAATGATGAAATAGAAAAATGAGATACAAGCACAAATCCTTCAGCTGATCGAATAATAACCATTAAAGGGAAAAAGTCCAAGAATGCAAACTCAAGTAACCAAATAAGCACCCCTAATATTGTTGTTGGCTCATCCGAAGCAACATTACTTGAAGGACAAACCCATTAAGAGGCTTATCGTACAAAAACTATTTCTACAGTACATGTCAACCTTAATGCCCACCAAGGAGAATTAAGCACGAGACTAGGATTTACTCTTAATGATCTAGTGGTTATAGACTTCGAAAAACTTCTTGATTAAGAGAAGCTCAAACTTAAAACCCAAAATAAGCCAAACTTAAGAGCAATGAAAGGAACTACCAACTTCTTGAAAAAGAGTCTCAAAGCAATGAAAAGAGTCGAGGATTTGGACAACATTAATGTAGATGATCTTAGTTCCAAATCTAATTCTTTCTCCTAAGTTCAAGATGCTAGACTTTGAAAAGTTCAATGGCACCACGTCTCCATAAAAATAACCGATCATGCCCTCAATGACAAGCTATCAATCCACTATTTCCAAGACAGCCTATTTGGTGCAACATTAAGATGGTATAATGAGCTGAGCCGGAGCTAGATCCAAAATGGAAAAGACTTAGCCACATCATTTCTTTAGCTATAGAAGCATATGTAGGATTAGGCACCAAATCGATTGTCTCTTCAAAATATGAAGAATAAATTAATGAAAACTTTCAAGCAATATGCCTAAAGATGGAAGGATGTAGCCGCCCAAGTGCAGCCATTTTTGTTGAAAAAAAAAGCAACATTCTTATTTCTAAATACACTACCAAATTCATTTTTTCACAAATTCATAAGAAATGCCACAAAGAATTTTAATGATACAATGGTTTCCAAGGAAATTATGCCATTAAAAATGGAAAGATACAAGTAAGTGATATGCCAAAAATAAGGAAGAGAAAAATAACTAAAAAAGAGGAAGAACTCCAAGCTGTCTTTCAAATGAACTAACCATTCAGGGATCCTAGTCAATATCAATATCACCCTTATGAGCCATGTTATCCTGCCTTGAATGATGCATCTAGTGCATCTCAAGGTCCTCACTATCCAATGCTTGCAATTGCATTTATTTTTACCTATGCATAAACCAAAAACTCAGGTGAACAGCTAAAGTGGACGTTAAAAGCAAAATCAAAATAAGATTGAGCAGATCCTTATGTATGCTAAGCTATTACCTGAGCTCATCAAGAATCACCTCTTAACACCCATCTAGATGAAGCTTTTGAAGCCTCATATCCAGATTGGTATAATGCCAACCAATCTTGTGATTATCATTCTGAGAATTCAAGCCATTCAATGGAGGATTGTCCCGCTTTGAAGTATAAAATCTAAGACCTCATCAAGGCTAAGAGGTTATGCTTCGAAGAAAGGAAAGCCAGGTATCACTAAAGGGTATACCAGTAGAAGAAAAGAACTAAAAATAGATGGGTTTGTAAAGAAATGAAGTATGCCATAAAGTAATTGGTGTAATCCTCATTTAGAAAAGTATGTGTCCTAAGATCGACACTATTTTATGAAACTTACATGTTTTGAATGTTTAATGTTTTAACGGTATAGAATGTTTTTCAAAAAGCAATTATTTCAAAAAGCATGATGATGAAAAGTCTCAAGAATACTAAAGATCACTGTTAGAAATGAGCTTGTACCCTAGCATTCATTTCCTTATGAATAAAACCATCATTATTTAAAAAAACTAAAACTTTAAGGAAGTAGCTTTACAGTTCCTAAACTATGATCCCTTAAGAATGATTAAAAGAGCAAAACCTTACAAGCTTCTTTGAGAATCAAACAGATCGAATGTTCTTTTAAAGACCCTAATTGCAACAATCAAATATGTGCCAAGATTATGCTCAAAATCACCCATTTTTTTCTAAGAGCTAAAACAAGAATCTTGTGAACATTCTTTGAAAGTTCCCTATGACTTATATCTACAAGGCACGATGACCAAACAAAAATGCCCCATGTCCCCAATAAAACTTGTTGAGCCATACTCTTTTTTGACCATTTTAAAATAGCCCAATGCCAAAATTGCCCATCAATGCAAACTTTGATGAATAGAACACTTAATTTTCCTTGAAAACATGAATTGTATGATCACTTGATTTCCTGTTGGTGATGAATCAGAAAATAGGACATGCTTGTAAATGCGAAGAGAAAAAAAAAGGATTTCATGCATGAAATTTTGAGGAAAAAAAAAAGAAAAAAGAAAAAAATGATGAAAAGGAAATGAATGATAAATTGCCAAAGCAACATTATGCAATTAGGATGCTCAAGATGCTTTTAAAGTACCTTTTTTTTCTGAAGAATGACTTTTCAGGTTAAATTTGAGATGAAAAACATCATCTTTCATCACCCTTCTCACTTATATAGAAAATTATTCCTTTTGCTACCCTTAATGAGCCAAAAAAATTTTTGTTTCTAAAATCCTTAATCAAGGATCACCCTTTACACTAGAGGGCATAGAAGACAATCAAAACATGAAGGATGGATCACCTGGGAAAATATCCCCATTCAATATTTGTAAAAAAAAAACGCCTGACATTCTGGGGCAAATGCAAAATGAACCAAGTTTCCTAAAACTTGAAATTCCTTTTAGGATAAAAAGAGAAAAGAATAGAGAAAATAAAAGAAAAAAAACAATAAAAACAAGAAATGAAAAAAAATGTAATCAAAATAAAAAACAGAAAGAAGAGAAGGGAATAACAAGTAAGGAATGAAATGATCCTTGACCTAATCAGCCTCAAACAATTTATTTTGGCTTATTCTTCTTCTTTTTCTAAACCCCAAACCTTGGCCTATGTTACGTACCTTGAAAAGTCCATTTTAATAAAGTATGATTATTTACACTGATAAGTCAATTCCTCAAGAAAATTCCCCTTTGGAAAGATTTTAAGCTTTCTCCTAAAGCATGAAAAAAAAAATAAATGAAAAAAGAAAGAAGTGAAAAAAATGGAAAAAATGAAGCTCTAGGGTAAAATCCCAAAAATGATTAGTCTAGAGGAAAATAAGAGAATTGCTAGTGTTGCCTATAGGAATTACCAAAATCTTGTAAGAAAAATTTTATTTTGAAGAAATATAAGGACATCCAGAAATCCCTAAGTGCCTTAGGTTGTCAACTCTCAATTGGAGAAATCATCTTTGAAAACTAAGTCCTTCACCTATTTTAAATTTCTGAACCTTTCATAGCTAGTCTTAAAACTTGTCAAAGTACTTATAGTTAGGAGACTTAAAATAACATCAAACATGTCTAATTTTCAAAGAAATTTATAATTTATAGGACCTGGTCTATTCATTCCTAGGAGAATGGGACATGTATCTTATCCATTATAAAATTTTTAGGTCAACTGAAGTTTTTTAAGCTATTCAATTATGAATCAAGGAATTTTTCAACAAAAGATCATTAATCTTCAAGATACTTGAATATCACATGTTTTTGGCCTAAAAGTTTTAAACAAAATAAACTTTTAAATGAGACAACTATTTCAAAAAAACCTAGCTAGGTGCTGTAAAAAGAGGATAAGGTTTCTTTTGATTGAAGGGTAATGAATAGAGATAAGACATAACCCATGGAAAGTAAAAGGTGAAATAAAAACTTGGCATTAAGAATTTTAAAACCATTAGGGCAAAATGATCATTAAAGATTCAAAAAAGGAATAACCATTCTTGAAGTATAAGAGGCTGAGAATGAATTCTGATACAAAATTGATAAGAATGGTTGGGCTAGATCCTAAAGATAGCTAAACAGAGTTATGATCTTCATATCATCCAGAACATGTGCTTTATTTGCTAACATTTGCATTGGCATCATCTCATGTGCATCTATACCATTAGATGACACTAGCATTTGCACTATTTCACGTGCATTTATCTCATTATTGATACTTGCATTTGCATCATTTCATGAGCAACTGCATTATTCTTAAGATTAACAATCTGCTCATTTTTATCATTTGACTTCTTCAAACAATGTCATCATATTTGGGATTAATACATACGTAGGTGATTGCAATTACATCAATCATAGATCAATCACATATTTCTAAAGTTTTTGGTAGTGAATGTTAAGCATTTGAGAAATTTCAAGTTTTTTATGGTGAAATTCAAAGCATTCAAAGGTGTTTGTTTAAAAAATTCTTCAGTTTGGAGAAATCTGAAACAATTTAAAAATTTTGTTTAAAAAATAAGTCTTCAATGGTTGAATTTGAAGCATTCAAAAGAGTTTGTCTTGGATGATTGAATCCAAAGCATTAAAATAGTTTATTTAGAAACAAGTCTTTGGTGAAGGAACCCAAAGCATTTAAGGTTTTTTTTTTTTTTAGGAATGAGTCTTCAGTGGTATATCCAAAGTAGGTACTGGTGGTAACTAAAAGAATTGCAAAGTCTTCAATGGAAGAATCCGAAGCATTCAAAAGAGTTTTTCTTTAATATTTGAATCCAAAGCATCAAAAGAATTTGTTTAAAAGCAAGTCTTTGGTGGATGAACCTAAAGCATTTAAGTTTTTTTTTTTTAAGAACAAGTCTTTGGTGGTATATCCAAAGCTTCTGATAGTGGTAATCAGAATATTGTTAAAACCTTTGGTGGTCTATCCGAAACTTCTAGAGGTACTAACTAGAGTAGTTTTCAAAGTCTTTGGTGATATATCTAAAACTTCCATTAGGGATAGCCAGAATATCATTCGAAATCTTTAGTGGTATACCCAAAGCTTCCAGTGTTTAGAAAAACTCAATGCATCCATTTTGCATGCATGATATAATATTTTCTAATTAATAAGTTGAAGAAGTCAAACATAACACCTCTAGAATACCATTCAGGTATACCCTTTTCAATAATATTAACCCTTTTTCCAAGGTAAGTCAAGCATAAAAGTTCCAATCTAAACGTTTATTCGGATAGGCAATGAGATCGAGTCCAGTGAAATTGAAAACAATGGTAGCGGTGAGATTAGTTATTGTAGCAGTGAGATTGGGTATTATAGCGGTAAGACTAAAATCAAAGGTATGATATGTGTTTGGATTTCAATCACAACGGTTGTGGCGAGATGAGAATAGAAAATGACCATTAAATGCATTAGATTAAAATGTTTGCATGCATATGATAAATAATTAAAAATATATTTATATTAAATAATAAAATATAAAATAAATTATACTTATGTTGAATAATAATTAAAAATGATTAAAATTATATTTATATTAAATAATAATTAAAAATTACTAAATATTATTAATATTAAACAATAATTAAAATTATTTATATTAAAATAAATTAATATAATAAAAAATAAATAAAAATTGAATAAGAGTAAAAGGGTGTTTTCTGCCTTTACCTACCCCAACCGAGGGTCCAGTTAACCAATTGGACCTCATCCCCTCTAGTTAAATTGGAGGGGTCGATTAGCCAAACTCAACCAACTAGAGGCATGCAAACACATTCCTAGCTGGGGTGAGCATCAGTAGGGGTGATTCCTCTCCTCCCCCATTTTTGTTCTTGGTGCGATGAGATCTAAATGAACCGTAAGTTGTTTCCATCTAAAGTTGACTTGTGTCATTTTTAACAAGTCAAAGAATTGAGACTTGTGTCCTTCTAAATAAGTTAATAGACTCAAACTTTTATCCTACTAAATAGGTTTTTAAAAAATCAACCTAAATCTTTCTGGACAGGTTAAAAGTTGAGCTTGTTTCTTTTCAAACAAGTTAAATAAGTCCTACTCATATCTTATTGGATGAGTCAAAATAGCCACACCTATGTCCTTCTAAAACAATTTAAAAGTAAAACTCGATCCTATTAAATGAGCTAAAATAATCAAACTAGTATCCTTCTAAATAAGTCAGAAATTAAAATTGTATCCTTCTGAGCAAGTCAAAAGAGTTAGGCCTATATTTTTCTAAACAGTTTTAAAATCAAACTTGTATCTTTCTGAGCAAGTTCGAACCTTAGGTTTTCCACCAAGGTTTCTTTCTTTGTACCCATCTTAGTTTACACGTTAGTGTTATTTTTATAAGCCTTTTAATCCAATCGCTTTGTGGCCTACATGAAATGAGTGTCAGTGGTCTTTATCCTATTCTTAATTCTCAGAAACTGCCAAAGAGAGGCAACTGTAGACACCTAATTTTGTCTATGCCCTCTTTCCAACAATTTGGGATATTTAAGACTAAAAACTGGATAGTCATCCCGATAGGGATTGACCCCCTATGTGAACCAGGCTCTTTTGAAACATATTTGATCGTATTTAGATGATTGCTCAAGCACATAGTCAAACAATTCATTTTCAGGGTTCATAGAGAGCAAACTCCAGTTAAAAAGATGAACTGCGAAGAGAAAAAATAGCTTTTAAATATTTTTTATTGAATTATGGAATTTAATTTAAAATATGATGTCAAGATCAAATTTCCGTTTCTTAGAAAAATTTTGAGCCTTTTTTATGAAATTCATGAATCGACCATTGTATACTTTTACCAATACTAGTGAGGTATTTATGTCGATACTTACATTAAAAAAACCAAAAATATGGAGAAAAAGTTAGTATCGGCATTTATAGCATGAGGTATTTTTGAATTAATTTATTTATTTTTTGAAAGTATCATGTATTCCCTTTTTCACAAAGATTTTCTTGTACTTTTTTCTCGTGTTTTGGATTTTTTTATTATTTCTTCATTGATTAAAATTTTCAATTAAATATTTTGGATTTAGTTATTTTTGCTAAACTCGAGTCTATGTTGTATATTTTGTTCTAAAGTATAAACTTTTTAGTTCGTAAGGCTTTTTTGTTAACTCTTTCTGAGTTTGGATTTTGATTTTCTTTATTGCAGTTAAATACTTTCAAATAAGTATTTTGGATACCTAAACTCATTTTTGAATTTTTCCTTTTCTTTTCGATAAAAAATTTTCTCTTTCGTAAAAGTTTTTCTTGTAAACTTTTTAAGAGTTTAGAATTTCTAATTTTCTCCTCTCTTTTCCACATGTGAGATTTTCTCATATTAGCTACATTTTAAATACATAACTTTTATTTTTAAATTAGAGTTCAAGAATTGGGATTTTTTTAAAATATTTTAGTGGGAATTATGTATGAAATATCTTACCTAAGATAGTTGTACACGAAAATTTCTACTAACTTTTTTTTAGCATGAAAATTGAATTCTCTAAAGCATGGAATTTTATGAGCCTTGTTGCATGGGTTTTAGATTAATCTCTCATGAAAATTTTTATTTTAATTCTTTAAGGATTTCTTTTCTAAATTCTTTTCTCACTAAGATTTTTCTGGATAAATTATTCTACACCAATTTTTTAATTCAATATTTCTTATTGATTTTTAATTGAAATTCCTACATGATTAAATTTTTAATTGGAATTATCACATGTGGAATTTTAATTCATCACTTAAACACATGAAGTTTAATTCAATTTTTATTTTTTTTTTCAATTTAGTTCTCCTAATTTAAATTTTTCCATGAAATTTTCAATTAGAACTTTTTACACTTAAATTTCATTTATTTTCTTACTTCCAAGACTTTTTTTACCCGTGTAATTTTATATTAAATTTTTTTGTGCATAAATTATTTTAAATTTTAATTTGTTATCCTAAGTCACATGAAAATTTTTACAAACTTAATTCCAACAAATTTCCATATTTACTTGGGACTAATTTGGCTCAAATCAAACTTTTATTCCAACCAAACTAATTCAAGTTAAACTATCTTCAACATGGTTACACAAGGACTAACCTGGCTGATATCAAATTTCTCTCTCAACCAATTTGGTCTCATTTCCACTATCTAAAATGTTGGATAAAGAAGATATTATGGCCATCTTAATCTTAGGTGGTGGATTATGGCATGAGCATGGGTTTATGACAAGTTGTCATAAATTCTCACCAAACAAGCCAAAAAATGAAAATAATTAAAAAAAAAGGAAAAGCAATGGCCTTTTGGGTGGTCATAAGTGACATAACTTTCATTACAATAGGGATTGATTTTTCTCATCTTTTATTCTTCCTATAGAAATCTCTCTTAATGATTTTGGTAGCTTTCTATTTTTTTTCAAAGGTTTTTCTTTAAGTTAGTAGAATTTTCAAAGCTTTCAAAGGTAGTTTCATCAACCAAACTTCCATTTTTTTTCTTTTCATCTTATTCATTTCTTTTCTTCTAAAGTTAGCTTAATGATTCTAAGCATATTAGTGTAAACCATGTAAGCCAATCAATGTAGCCTATAAGGCACTAGCATTTAATGATTTATGCGAAAAGACGTTATACTTTATTATTAAAGACGTATTTTTTATCCATAAAATGTTATTTAAAAATTGTTATGAATATCATATGAAGATAAAGCCCATGAAACAAATTAGATTTGCAAAAGAATTGTAATAAGTTACAATTACAGGAGTTTTATGCATTAAAGCCATATTTATAAAAATGTTATTGGTCATTACATTGTTAAGAAAAGGCATTGACAATACACAAAGACTAGTAAGCCTCTATGCATTGGATGCATGCAACTAATCTCATAAGTTGAAGTATAGAGATACTTGGGGATAGTATATGAGTGCTTGTTAAGTAGAACAAGTTCGCTAAACATGACCTGCTATGAGAGTTCTATTTGGTATTTCACTCAAATGTTTATGGAAGTACTCGTATGTGTCAGTAGTATACGTGATCCTTAGACTTTGACACCAGGCCATCTTGAATGTGGAGTCTCATACTTAAATAACATCATTAATATGTC
Source organism: Adansonia madagascariensis (assembly GCA_038381835.1). Lineage (NCBI taxonomy): Eukaryota > Viridiplantae > Streptophyta > Magnoliopsida > Malvales > Malvaceae > Adansonia > Adansonia madagascariensis. The sequence continues at coordinate 5,679,733 of JBBYHL010000019.1, read as the reverse complement.
CACAACAGATGGATGCCTATGGTAAAGTGGTTTTAGGCATGACAAAAGATACTATAGGTAGACGTGTGGCCCAGAGAGGATTCATCACCCCAAATGATTTAAAGGGACATATCTTACATGTACCGAGCCTGTGTTAACTCAAAATCCTTGATCAAGGTAATATTGATCATGGACTTAACATATAGGATTGCAAACTAATATGGAAAGGAGTTAAGAGTAGACACTAAACCATGCTCTTGTTAGTTCTTGGATATATGATGAAACGATTGAATTATACTGAGATACTATACACTAAAAGGCTTGTCAAAACCATATTGACTTTTTTTGCATCTTAAGTGGCCATGATGCATTGCTAGATGCTAACTTGGTTTATAAATATAAATATTACTAACTGGGTAATTTATATTTATTGCCAATATGATAGGGGCCTAATGGGTCATACACATAAGAGTGAATAGTAAAGATTAAAGTAAGACTGGGCTTATATACCTAATAAAAGTAAAAGTTTCTTAGGCCCAATTTACATAGTCCAAGTAGGCTAGAGACTAAAGTGCAAATTAACCAAAAGGTAGAAAACACTAACTCTAGGTATTTAAACTTGTGTTTATCATCCACAAGGAGTAATAAGACTCAACTTTTGAGTCTTTTGGACTTCACTAGAGAGAGGATTGCTTTTTCCCTAACTTCCTTAAGGGGTTTTATGCAATCTTATTCTTCTTGAAGAAAATGTGTTTTCTTTATGTTATTTGATTAAAAAAGATCAAGAAAGATCAAAGGCAAAGGGAAGGTTTTTAAAACCTAAGCTACTAGCACGATTCCCAACAAACAAAGTCTCTACGTTTTATAGGTTTTTCAAATCACCTGTATGGATAATTTGTTAGAGGCTGAACACTTAGACAGCTTAGGTTTTCAACAACTGGGCTCGATCTTCAAGTTCTTGTGGTCAAGGAATTACTCCAAGACATTTCAAAACTGAGGTATAAGAATTCTTGAATTATTATTTGAGTTCTCGATTTAAAAGATTGATTAAAAGTAATGCAAGATGATTCAATTTAGAGAGTCTTAGTATTGTTTCTTTATTACGTTTTTCGCTGCTATTTATTTAATATGATTAAAAATGTTTGCATATTGAACCTAAGACTTCCTACGAAGCATGTGTATGTGAATACTTGAGCTTATGGTTTTCAAACCAAATTTAAAGGCCAAGTAGTGAGTGATGATCAAAGTATTGATTATTTTGATACTAATGCCTTAGTTTCCATGAAAATCATTTTTTTAAACCAAAATTCATTTTGTTGATTTTAAATATGATCATTTTTTTTGTTATTTTCATGTTAATTCCATGTTCCATGATGCATGTATGCATTTTAATCCAGATTATGATCAATGTGTATTATTTGATGCATTTATGCATATGTCACTTAGATTGTGAATTTTTGTTAAAAAAATGTTGATTTAAAGCATGTTCACGTAATCTCTACTTGTTTCATGATGATTTCTTGTGATTTATGCCTTATCCATGTTCTATGACATATACATGCATTAAAATCCCTTTTGTGACCCATGAACATTCCTTGGTATGTTTGATTCATGTGGACTTAGATTATGAAATTTTGTTAAAAAATTATGGTTTAGGCGCATGTGTGATCATTTAGGCACCTTAGGTTTTATTTTAAAGCCATGCATGAATAAATTCAAGCGTGGCATTTTTTTTTCTAATTTTTCTTGCTTTAACCGAATGCTAAAGGGATTATTTGGCAATTTTCCCAAAATTTCAAGAACATTGAAAGGCATTCCCATGCCCTGGCTGAATGGTATAGAGGTCTATTAGCAAATTTTCATTTTCTAGGCCATTTAGTAATTTAATTAAACATAATGACCAAACTACAAAAGTCAAAAAAATTCCAAGGTGTCATAGGCTTGGCCGAATGCTCCATGGTCCACTAGGAAACTTTTCATGCATTTTAAATCTATTTGAATGCCTTTTCATGCATTTAAAATCATTTAGGGTTCATTTTGTAAATTTAAAAAGTTTAAAGACCTTTTTGACAAAACCTTGCATTTTAGGGCTATATAGATCTTTTCCACCTCATAATTATCCATCTAGGTTGTTTTGCCTATTTAAAACCATTTTTAGCATTTTAAACCTATTTAGGGGTATTTTTTAATTTTAGGAAAATTAGGGACCCTTTAGCAAAATCTTCTATCTTAGGTCATTTTCCATAAAAAAAAAAATGACCCATTTAAAGCATAATGGTCACTGTCATGCATTTCTTGCATTTTCTAACCTTTCAAGGTCAAATTTTAAATTTAAAATGTTTAGGGACCTATTAGGAATTTTTGTTGTTTAGGTCACATTTAGTTTAAAAGTTACCCACTTAGGGTAATTTGGTCATATTTGCCAAAATCAAGTCACTAGGATTAGGTCTATACTTTTCATCGAGATCGGCTTCTAGTTTAGTTAATTTTTCTTATTTTTAGTAGAAACTGAGTCTTTTAAACTCGAGACCGAGTTTAATTTTAATTTAGGTTTCTTATCTCTTCTAGAAACCAAGTCTTGTAGGCTTGGTTCATACTTTCCATCAAGACCAAGTCTAGGCTTAATTTAGGTTTCTTACCTTTCGTAGAAACTAAGTTTAGTCTTTTTATTTGTAAATTAAGTAATTTGCATTTTCAAAAATCGAGGCAATATCTTTGAGTTAAAATAGTCAATAAGTGTGCCTAAAATATAAATGTCATCTCATCGATTATTTTAAATAAAAGAATACCTTTTTCAAAAATGAGTAAATCAAAATTTTTAAATTTTACAAAAATAAAAACTTTCGTATTCTTCTGGTTTCTCCAGTGGAGTGCGAGAGAGATTTTGGTTTTAAAAAAATAATTTCAAACTCAATTTATTCGTGAATTGAACAATAAAATTTTTTGAAACAAGAGAATTATAATGAAACACCTATAACCAAAACCAAATTAAAAATCAAGACTTAAAGTTAACACATAATTCAAAGGTATCGATTTTCAAGAATTATTAGAGGGATCAATCCTTACTCATGCCATAACCGACTCTCGAACCTTTTTCAAGTGATCTTCAGTATTAATGTAGACCTTGGAATCTGTCTTCGAGGGTTTCGTAACTCTCAAAAGATGAATTTCGATAAGTGACCAACCTCACTTAGCCAAAATAGATTAGTGGTGACTCCAAATCAAATGATCATTTTCTAAAGATTATTTAAGCTTAAATTGGGTGAGTGATTCACTTCAATAACTCAATCCCTAACATGAAAAAAGAAATAAAAAGAATTCTCTAGTGCCTCAAGATTTGCATCCCGCTGTGTTGTGACATACATCAAAATCCAAACTTTAACTATCCTTTTTATTTTTGAGCATGTGTCCAAAGTTAATGTATTTTTTTAGTTATCTAGCCTTGAACAAGGATTCTCTTGCTCAAATATTCAAATTAGGCTATTATTTCATAACTCCCAAATAAAGTTCTTGGAAAAAGTATTTGAAACAAGTATTTTTCTAGTTCCAGTACACCTACTCTCATGATTTTCCACTGTTTATAATAATTGAAATTACCAGAGTTTGATCCCTAGTCACTGTCACTAAGAAACTAGCACTCTACCAACAGATCACATGGCTATTGGCATGATTTTCTGTTGTTTACCATGTTTCATTGTTGAAAAAGTTTGGTTATGGTATGTCAAGCCCAAAATAGGAATTAAAATAATAGTCGTTGATGTAATAAATGTTACTATGAACAATTACAAGAAATATTTATCGTAAACCTCAATAATGGATAGGATTTAAATAGTGACCATAATGCTAAATTATGGCTGCTATATAACGATTTTGACTCTTTCTGCCATGGATATTTATTGCCAATATTTTTACCTATGTCGGTTTAATTATTCCAACGTCTTCTGCCCAAAAGACTTTTCAAACTTTTAATCAAAATTCTTCATTTTTTTTAATACCATAAAAATATTTTAGATTTTTATAAAAATTTATTATTTTTGAGTGAATTTTAAAATGTAATTTTTATATTTATTTCAGTATCTACTTTTTTATTGTTTTAAATGTTTTATAGTGATCGAAATATGATTAATAAATGAAGATTTTTTCCAAGCTAACATGTTGGGATATTATAGGTCTAATTGAATTGAATCATGCAAAAACTTTGAAATATGATTGAATTTAAAAAAAAAAAAGTCTATAAGCCCTATAAAGAGGAAGGTAGGCTGAATTTGGGGGGTGCAGACTAGTTGGGTGTAGCCAAGCACTTAAACCTCAAGTTTGACGTTTGAAAAAAAAAAGGAAAGATATTTAAGTTTGGCTCATTTATTTAAACAAATTAAATTTAAAGTTTGGGCTTAGTTTATTTTAAAATTTGATACTTGAGTTCGACTTATTTAATTTGTTTATAGTTTGATTATTTTTTTCTTTATCAAATTTCTACTTAAAGTTTTTTTTTTTAATTTATTAATTTAGTATTTAATAGATATTCTTATTCTAGAAGATTGGAGTAAGAGACTCCTTGAAAATCAAAATTAGGCAAGTAGTAGATAGTAATAAATAAAATTATAATTCTCTAGATATAAGTATAATTTACTAAGTAATAACAATAAATAAGTTATTATTATCTGTACCTAAATTAGTAAATAAAAAATCCACAACTACATGAGCTATTCCTGAGCTTTTATTGTGAAGCCTATGAAACTTGAGTTTGGTTCATTCATATAATAAGTCTAAATTCAAGCTTCAACTTTTTTTTAGTTAAATAAATAAATTTGATCGAGCATTTAACGAGTCGAGCTCGAAATAGTTCATAAATAGCTCACTTGGTTTACAACCCCAAGCTGAACTTTCACCTAAATAAGATAATTTTAAATATGATATAAATATAATATATTTAATAAATATAACACAACTCACAAATATACTAAACATATCATTGATCATTTAAAATTTTTAAATATTTAATAATTTTGGTGATATCTATGCTTACACAATTAACAAAAAAATATAAAACACAGTACGCAAACATATATTATCAAGTGTAGTTATCTCATCCATGTCGCCTAAAAAAGATTCAGCCCTTTTGATATTTATTTACTTCATATCCTCTCTCTTAAACTAATGATTGTATTTGGACTCGGTAAAGTATCGAATACCCGCACAGAAGGTCGAATTAAATTGATCGGTTAGAGCAGTTCAATTAAGACAAGCCATATTAAAAAAATTAATGATTCAGTGAATTGATAGAAAATCAGTTTCATCGACAAACATTCGATTAAATTATTAAAAAATAATTTTTTATTAATTTTATTAAATTTTTTTGAATGATTAGATTTAAATTTTTAACTTTTAAATTATATTAAAAATTAAATCATTAAAATAAATTTATATTTTTTAATTATTTTCTATATTTAATATTTTTTAATATTAAAATTATATATTTGATATTTAATTTATTTTTCAATTGAACTAATCAATTGGTTGAATAAATAACAAAAAATCTTACCGATTTAAACTTTGATCCAATCCTTTATTTATTGATTTTCTTTTCACTTGAATAAGTCAAAATTACTCATGTTTACTGAGGCTATTTTTTAGAAAAGATAAAATCAAAAAAAAAAAAAAAAAGTAATTGAGATTTGGCAAGTGGCCATACACATGGGAATCCTCATGGTTATCGTTTCTTGTTATTTTCTTCGTTGTGAATATTGTGATAATGAAGGAAAGAAAAAGTTCCCATGTTTGGATATCTCGAGTTTTGTTAATAAGTATTTTGATGGTATATTTTAAGATCATTATCAAATAATATTTTTAATTAATGTATCAAAAATATTAAATAAAATTATGAATTTTTATATTTAATATAATAATTTTATTATAAATAATATATTGACTAATCTAAAATTATTTTCTAAAAGTATTAGTTAATAAAAAACTTATTTATTATACGGATTATTATCATCTATATTACAAATAGAGTTTTTTTAATTCTATAAATGAATTAAAAAATTATCATATATCATTAATGTATATTTAAAAAATAAATAAATAAGATATTTAAAGGTTTTTATTTTAATATTACAATTTTATTTCTGTAAGTAATTAGGGTTGGCAATTATTTTCACAAATGATCCGTTTTTTCTATGTAAAAGCCTTGAAACAAAGGAAGCCGCCATCAAATAAGAAAGGCGCTTATATATATAGGCACAAGAATGAGCTAAAGTTGCCCCCGACACTAACAAGATCAGCACAACTAAAAGAAATTGCAGCGTGGAAAACTGGGGGAACTTCGTTTCTTAAGCTGGATATGAGCTAGGAATGTGTTACAATTACTTTACCTATAGCATCCATGTGTTAAATATATATGTAATTTACTTATAATTTATAAAATTAAAACAAAATGGACGGCTACCATTAATTTGCAAAAAAATAAATAAAGGGCTGCTTCTAAGAAAGTTTCCCATCTACATGAATAGGAAAAAAAAAACCATTTTAACATAATTCTCAATGATAGATATTTTGAGAAATAAAAAATTTAATAATATTTTAATAAAATTGTCGACATGTGATGTAATAATAATAATAATAATTTATATTATATATGTGTTTTTTTTTTTTCACAATTTCAATTTGCACTACCAAATTAAGCCGATGACAGGTGGAGATTCTTTAGTCTGTCTCATTCACCCATCTCTCACTCCTCCTTTCCTTTTCATAAATAATAATAGTAATAATATAATATAACAAGTAATTGGTTCAAAAAATAAATCTATGTGTCTTTTTCTACATAGCTGTTATTTTATTACCCAAAAAAATATACTTTCCTCCATTACATTATAATTCTTGAAGGGGTAAAAACCACAATAAAGAAGAAAATTTTAGGTAAAATTGTTTACTAATTAAACAAAGTTCTCTGAAAAAAAAAAAAAAAACCCAATCTCTAATTTGAAAATAAGAGCAATTAACAAAAGATTATGTTTTAAATTGATAAATTTCACTGTCCAAGTTTGATGGTAAATAATTTAAGCTTCATTTAGTTAGATTTTTCTTTTTACTTTTTGATTTTCAAAATTGTTAAATGAAATAACAAAAGCAACACTTCAAAAACAAATAACTAATTATGGATAGAAAAATGAATCCTTAATTTATGGATAGAAATATGTCATGTTGATATTATCATAATAATTTATGAGAAATTATTTAATTCATTGTTAGTAAAGATTTTAAATTTTACGAATAAGTTTAATATGCAACACATATCTCTTAAGATATATTAAAAATTAAAAAATTAATTAAAAATAAAATATATATAACCGATTTTTAATGTTATTTGCAAGTTAAAAAATTATACTTTCAATCTACCAAATATGAACTTTTTTCACAAAAAAATTGTAGTTTTTTTTTTTTGATAAAACAAGATTATTGTTTAAAAATAAAAAAAATTACAAATGCTAAATATAAATTATAAAAATATTATATAATACTTTTTAAAAATAATTATATAAATTAATAAAACTATTCGATTCTCAAATGGGCCAACCCATGCCGAGCCTATTTGTAATAATTTAAAGATGAAAAAAAACAAAGAATGATAAGAAACCTTTGATCTTACCCCTTCCGGTCATAGATCCAATCATAGATTGTATTGTAGTATCCATGTAAAAAAAAAAAAAAAAAAAACCTATGAAGTCCTGACATTGCCAAATTTTTTTTAAACTGAAGCCAGAAAATTTTTTTGGAGGGCCAAATTAATTAATTATGATTAATGTAAGAAAATAACATATAAAACGTTAATTTTAATTTATTAATGTAATTTTCAAATAAATGATAAAAATGAAAAAAATGAAAGAAAAAAAAAGAAAGTTTTACAGGGTATTTATTTTCGTATAAAGAAAATATTATTTGTCATAATTGATATTAAGATATTTTTTTTGTTTGATTTAAATGGAAAATCTTAATTTAAGTAAATATGATGTAGAATAATGTGTAATTAAGTAAAAATTAAAAATCATATTAATAAGAATAAAATTCAAAACTGAAAAGTTTAAGAAACTAATCATATTAATGTAGAATTAATTTTACAAAGAAATTACCAAAATTGAAAATGTTGGGGGCAAAATTGAAAACGCTGGGAACCAAATTGAAAATTTCCCTTTCCATAATCCTCCCCTCAACATCTGGACAACTGCACTGCCCATAGTATTGGTTTTTTTTCATTTCTTTCTTGGCAAATGTCCGTTTGATTCTCAACAAGACATTCTAGGCAACAGCAAATAAAAATCCAATCCTTTCTCCGCTAATGCAAACAAATATGAATGCTATAATATATCAATTATATTTAAATATATGATATTATATTTATTAAATATATTGTATCTATATTAGATTTTTTAAACATCAATCTATTTAATCTGACAGTTTGACTTAAATTGGATTAGACTACTAACAAATGTGTTGTGTGAACTTAATTATAAAAATATTAGTATAAAACTATAAAATAAAGGTCACGCGTATGGTTGTTGCTGGCTTAAATTGAAAGTGACATCTGTGGTGTTAATGCTTGAGAGTCCAACTCCTACACGCTTCCGAAGAAAAGACGACCACATAATCTTCCATGAGAAGTTACGGAACCCGGAGTTGTTTTGGACGGTCAAGAAATTGTATCTTTCCGATGATGTCACGGTGACAACGATGGTTGAAAGATAGATTAATTTGTTAACTTGGCTTCCATTGTTTTCAAAATTTGTTGAGCCTGGTTCTATAAGGTGGTAAATGACAGTAACCATGGATGAATGCAGAAAGCAAAGGACATATAAATGTGCTAGAATTGTAATTATAAAAGTTCAGTTTTGTTCATAGAATAGTGACATGATGGGGGGAAAAAAAGGATGAGGAAAATCTAATTTTAGTTAGTATCTTTCATTTTTCAATTTTTGATGTCACTCAGATTGAATACTAAAAAATTTATCCCCAGAATTTCCCTGTTTCCAGGCTTTAATTCATTTCACTCAGAGCGCTTTAAAATTGCCATGGGTATTGCAAAAGGAATACTTTACCTAAATCAAGACTCTAGGCTAAGAATTATACACATGGATCTCCAAAAAGTAAGATCTTGTTAGGTGACCAGATATGAACCCCAAAATTTCAGACATTGGCATAGCAAAAATTTTCGATAGAAGAAAAGACCGGAAGAGTAATTGGAACATAGGAAGTTCCCTTGGAAGTATATTCTAAATTCTTTTCCTATTGTATGAACACTGAAACTTTTTGCGTGGTTGGTCCAGAATATGGCAATAAGTGGACATGTTTCAGCGAAATCGGATGTATTCAGCTATGTGATTTTGGTGTTAGAGATAATAAGTGAAAAAAAAAAAAAAAAGAACTGGGGATTTCCTCACACTGACCAAGATTTAAACCTTCTGGGACATGAAGTGTATAAATGTAAAAGACTGCAAGAATTTGATCTAGCATAGTACAGCTTTTGACTTCGATGTTGCATTTTGATAAATCTACTGGCTCCACGTCGGTGCAGTTGTGGAGATTTGAAAGTTAAGGAACTAATATTGGATATATTTATGAAGGACACATTTTCTGCGAATGAGGTGGTAAGATGCATCCAGGTGGATCTTCTGTGCTTGCAGCAACAGGTGGAAGAGAGGCCAACTGTGTTATCAGTTTTCTTGATGTTAAGCAACCAGAGTATACTTGTATCGCAGCCGAAAGAACCTGGTCCTGACGGAGAATTCTTCAGGTGGAGATACATCATCGACTGTAAATTATCTGTATACAGCCAATGAGCTGACTGTAACAGACTTAGGTGGACAATAGGCCTAGTTCAGTAATCATACAGATTCCATTTATTTTCATAATGCAAAGAGCAGCATTAAATTCAATATAAGGCCATGTTTTGCAAGATTCTATCCTGATATATAGCGAAAGATTCAGCAGGGATGTTGCCAGGAACATCGCCTTTGCGATCAACATATACATTTGCGAAGGTATTTTGTTTTGCAAAGGTGATTGTGGAGCATACATCTGTTAGGATCTAACCCCGTGATCTTACGTAATGTTTAATGTTAGAATTTAATGATCCTCCTATGGGAACCACACCTTAGGCCGGAGGCATTGACCCATTTTATGAGGCACAAAGCCTGGGTTCTGAATGACCCAATGTGGTTTCCCGTCTCCATCTTTGAAAACTTCAAATATACAAGTGCCGTATATTAACTTATGTTTGAACCAGTCTTCAAATACATTAATTTTTGAAGCTCCGCCATCACCACTAATTATGATGAAATTTCATTGGAGCTGATCAAACTAAGTTCAGTATTACCGTTAGAAAATGTTCTGATTGAAAATTTTGATTAAAAAAAGTGTGTTTTAAAAGTGCTATAGTGAAAATATAATTTTAGAATTTTTACTGCAATTTTTTAGTGTATTTTTAGTTTGTATTTAATGGCTTTTAAATTATTTATTCATTTAATATAATAAATAAATTTATATTGCTTTTGCAAAGAAAATGGTTTTATGTACTTAAATTTAATCTTCAAATCTATTAGATGTCTTCTCTTAAAGATATTTTAGTATTTAGTATTGTTTTGAAAAGAATTGAAATTCTCAAAATAATATGTATAAAACAAAAAAAAATAGAAATACAAAGGTAATAAAATTATGCGTTTGAATTACAAAAGCCACAAAAGTTGGACATCTTGATTTGCATTTTCAAATCATGATTTAAGAGTAAAAATTAATTCTTTTACCAATTTAACATTATTATTGCAATAAAAATAATTTTTAATTTGAAAAATCATGTCAAATGCCTCCAACAACAATGCTAAAAGAAAGCGCAAGTTCATAATTAATTGCTTTGGATGACCCAAAATCAATATATCAGATGCAAATCAAGTGAAGAATTATGACCCTTTGGGTGGCACTAATTCTATCCAGCAAGAGTGGATTTTGGAAGCATGGAGCTAGCCATTTTCGCAACGTTTTGTATCACATAACTGGCATGATTCGCAAACAGACAAGTAAATTCCAGAGAGGAAATTCTTCTTTTCACATCTTCGTCTTTGGAATGTAGATGGCAAAAATGTGTCTTTGTCAGAGCAATGCTTGAGATTCACGGTCATTCAATAACACAAGCTAGCGAGACCTAGGTGTAAAGGGTGACCCATGCCTTAATGATATGCCAACTACTCCAGCTTGGAAATTTATTTTAAGTCTCTCTTCCAAACACCTGTTAATCACACTGAACCTGCAATCATGAATCCTGTAAAATGGATTGTCAGAATGCTGCTTCTTTTCTTTCTTTCTCGCTTCTCCATTTCTACTGACACCATCACACCTGATCACTTCATCAAAGATGACGGTGATATCATAGTCTCTGGTGGCAAGATTTTTGCACTAGGATTTTTCAGCCCTGGAAGTTCTAGGAATCGATATGTTGGAATATGGTATCATCAGATTTCGGAGAAGACAGTTGTTTGGGTGGCCAACAGAGAGAATCCCATTAATGATACTTCAGGGATTCTTTCAATCGACAGTCGAGGAAATCTTGCGCTGTTCAAGAGAAACCAAACATTTCCTGTCTGGTCCACTAACATCTCTATATTCAGAAGCACTAGGAATTGTATTGCTCAACTTTTAGATTCAGGAAATCTTGTTTTGCTTCAGAATGATGCCAAAAGGGCGGTACTGTGGCAAAGTTTTGATTATCCCACAAATACTTTGCTTCCAAATATGCCAATTGGAGTAAGTTTTAGAACTGGCCTCAACCGATTCCTAACTTCTTGGAAGTCTCTAGATGATCCACGAATAGGAAACTATTCACTTCGGCTCGAACTGAGAGGGTTTCTTCAATCGTTTTTGTACAAGGGTTTGACTCCTTCGTGGCGACTCGGGACGTGGAGCGGGCGCAGATGGAGCGGTATACCTGTAATGGGTCAAGTGGTACGGAATTACATATATAATGTTTCTTTTGTCGACAATGATGATGAAGTATTGGTAATGAATGTCTTGAAAGATGCCTCCATCCTTACAAGAATGACATTAAATGAAACAGGGATTGTAGAAAGATTTACATGGAATAATCAAACGCGTCAATGGATTAACTTTTTTTCGGCCCCCAAGGAGCAGTGTGATTTCTACGGCCATTGTGGGCTGAATGGTTACTGTGACCCTTATAAACCAGAAGATTTTGAGTGCTCATGTTTCCCTGGGTTTCAACCCAAGTCACCCCAAGGATGGAATCTAAGAGATGGAGCTGGAGGATGCGTAAGGAAGCGTGGTGTCTCCACCTGTCAAAACGGAGAAGGGTTCGTAAAGGTGGCTGGTATGAAGATACCCGACACTTCGGAGGCAGTTGTAGATATGAGTTTGGGATTGAAACACTGCAGGGAAAAGTGTTTGAGAAATTGTTCCTGCGTGGCTTATGCTAGTGCATACTTTGAGCCTGAGAGCAAGGGAAGGATTGGCTGCTTGACATGGCACGGGGATTTGGTGGATGCAAGGACATATCCAGTTGGAGGACAAGATCTATACATACGAGTGGATGCAGATGAGTTAGGTATGCGCCTTACATTCAATTGTCCCTTTACAATCAACATCAACTTTTAGCTAATATATATCTGCAAGTTGAAGCTAATTAACTTCCTTGTCTTTATGCGCATGGCCTTGATAATCATGTAGCTATAAATATATTTAGCATAGATTTAAATAGTATCTACAATGTTAAGATCTTTATTTTATAGTTTTGGTTTTTTTAGTTAATTGCGATGATATTCTTTTATGTTGACAATGGTGATAAATGAAAGCTGAACTTGGAGCCCTATGAAAAAAAAAGCTGGACATGACTCGATCTTCTCTAGGCGTAGACCGTCAAAACAGGTCCGAATCAGTTAGCTAAACTAATCTTAGATGGTATCATTAAAGATATTAACTTCTGAATAATGTAACATTCTGTTCAATAAATAGATATTCTACTGTTAAATAAAAATTATCCAGGAAGCTGTAGGCATGTTTTAGTTAATTTAAATTTATCTATAGATAGAAGAATTTACTTTCATGATCTATATTTTTCTTCCATTAATATGCAATATAAATACGCGTTGTATCTGTTTCTTGTTAGCTCGCTATGCAAAGAAAGGTATACTTCAAAAGAAGGAAGTTCTTGCGGTTCTCACAATTTTTGCTGTTGTAGTGTTTCTCGTTGTTGTCATCCTTTTATATCGGTTGGCGACAAGGCAAAGAAGAGGTACCGCAATTTATTCACGTTTAATCATGCCAAATAAGATTTCGCAACTAAATTGACTACATATCATGTTGATTTTAGCAATTTAGCTTAATCATGGTATTGTGGTTGACACCAGTAGGAAAAAGAAGACAAAGCAAAAATGTCTTAAACTTTACAACAAGTTCATCGTTGTTGAACGAATCTGTATCTGGAAACGAGATTGATGAGAGCATAAGAAATGCAAATTTTCCCTTCTTTGATTTGAGCACCATAGCTGCAGCGACTAATAATTTCTCTTCTGATAACAAACTTGGACAAGGTGGCTTCGGCCCAGTTTACAAGGTAATTTGTCTTAACAACTATTATTTTTTCATCTATCTCGACAAGCAATGAAACTCCTATTAATTCTTAAAAAGAAATTTGTGTTTGCAGGGTGTTCTCTTTAACGGAAAAGAAATAGCGGTGAAAAGACTGTCGAAGTACTCAGGGCAAGGAGTCGAAGAGTTTAAGAATGAAATCGTCCTCATTGCAAAACTTCAGCACAGGAATCTTGTAAGGATCCTGGGTTGTTGCTTTGAGGGTGAAGAGAAGATGTTAATCTATGAATATTTACCAAATAAAAGCTTGGATTCTGTTATTTTTGGTATGTCTTTTTTTCCTTTTCTCATGCCAAAATATTAAAATTTAAGTATGTATATGATTTCATTTCAAAATTTGATTTGGAATCCAGATGAATCGAAAAGATCATCGTTGGACTGGAGAAAACGTTTTGAAGTTATTTGTGGGATTGCTCGAGGAATCTTGTATCTCCATCAGGATTCCAGGTTAAGAATCATTCATAGAGATTTGAAGGCTAGCAATATCTTACTAGATGCTGCAATGAATCCCAAAATTTCAGATTTCGGCATGGCCAGAATATTCCGAGAAGACGAAATTGAAGGCGAAACAAAACGTGTAGTTGGAACATAGTAAGTATTGCAAATGCCAAAGTCAATTTAGAGACAAATTTTACTACAGGTTTCAAAAAAATTTCTAACCATTTCCTTTTTTTATCATGTGATTTTAGTGGTTACATGTCGCCGGAGTATGCAATGGAAGGACACTTTTCCATGAAGTCTGATGTATATAGTTTTGGAGTCCTAATGTTAGAGATTATCACTGGCAAAAAGAACATCGGTTATTATCCTGAAAGTCCATCTTTAAATCTTGTTGGACATGTAAGTAGACTTGTTCATAAACTGGGTGGGAACAAATAATGCTTCAATTTTTTTTTTATATTTTGCTTATCCAAGTTCAAGTTAAGTTCAAAAGTCTGAATTACTATTCATATCTGGATTACAAAACCCCATATCAGCCTACACGTAAGTAACCAAATTTTCAGCACTACTTCTCTGCAGTCAAAATGAAAATTTTTAATCTAATTTGCTGATGCAAATTTGTTTTAGGTCTGGGACTTGTGGAAAGATGACAGAGCACTGGAAGCGGTTGATTCAACATTAGGTGACTCATATCGTGCTGAAGAATTATTGAAATGCATTCAACTTGGACTATTGTGCGTGCAAGAACATGCAACAGATCGACCAATAATGTCAGCAGTTGTGTTTATGTTGGGTAACAAAACAGCTCTTCCATCTCCAAAACAACCTGCATTTATAGTGAAGAAAGCCTACAAAGGCAGCGAGATGAGTGGTGAAGGAGCTTGTTCCTCAAATGATGTGACGATCACTATGGTTCAGGCTCGTTAGATGCAAATATGTATATATATATATATATATATATATACACAGATAGGCTCTCGGAGATTTTTCTACAGTAAGGTGTTGTAAACTATTTGCAGTGTGTGCTTCATACTAAAAATTTATGTTATTCGAGTTTTTAGTTTTTAGTATTTTTGTCTAATATTTGTGTGAGATATTTGAACATGATGTAAGATATAATCTTTTAAATGTATAAGCTATTTTGAAAAAAGAATATACTCATATTCAATACATATTGTATCCTACACTGAATTTTAGTAACATACATCAAAATCATAACTTGACCTCCCCATTTTTGTTTATCTCTAAATTTGGGTTCAAAGGTACTATATTTTTCAGTTCTCTAGCTTTGAAGTTGAAGTTGGATTCGAAGTTGAAGTTGGATTCAAAGTTATTGGTAAAGACTTTGAATTACGATTGTGAATATCATAGTTGTAGATATAATAAATATTATTATAATTAATTACGATGAATATTAACTTTGAATATTGATAATATAAAAAATAAAAATTATAAAATAAAAATTATAAAATAATAATCATAATATCACATTACGATCGCTATTTAAATTTTTAAATCAAGGGCTTTGAAGTTGAAGATTGATGGAGTTTGGAAGGGACCTAATGTTTCGAAATTCATTCAGATTCTTTGCCCTTGTCTCACATCATTATAGCTATCATTTCTGTTTCAGATTTGAGAAATAGGGAATCTCGTGCTCAAATATTTGAACCAAAGTCTAAACGACGTCTAACGTTATACGATTATTTCGCAACTCGTAATGAAATTTCTTGGAAAGAGTACATGAAGCAGGTATTTTTCTGGTTCTAATACACTTTGGTATCATGATTTTCCATTTTTTACCATGTTTGATTACTGAAAGAGTGCTATTATGGTGTGTCAAGGCCGAAGAAAACGTTCAGATCGGAGATGCCGAGTAAGGTTGATGCGATTGTGTTTTTTTAATCATTGTGCTTCTAATACTAAGCAACTGAGTTTTTTAAAATATTATATCTGACGTATATTTAGATATGAAAATAAATATAATTCTTTTTAAACTATAAAATTTAAATATACTTATATAGAATATAAATCTTTTTCGGATACTCCCCTTGAATCCAAATTACATGTTTCCAATAAGTGCTGGGCCTCATATAAGGTGAAGCATCAAATTCTTTAATCAAGTCATGTGACATTGGTTAGGTTTAAAAGTGATTAGCTTGACACTATAACAATTTTAACAAATGTGAAGTCAACATTACCCGCACACTGTATTTTTGCAGCGTTGAAAATTTGATTCGGAATGATACGTCAAACCAGTTCAGTAAAGATGGCTCATATTAAAGAACGGGTGATCCAAGTGAATCAATAAAAACTTAATTTAATCGATAAAAAATTAATTTGAATTATTAAAAATTAATTTTTTATTAATTTTATTAATTTTTTTAAGAGCAATAAATTTTGAATTTTTAACTTTTTAATTATATTAAAGATGTACTATTAA
This sequence comes from Adansonia madagascariensis, assembly GCA_038381835.1. Classification (NCBI taxonomy): domain Eukaryota; kingdom Viridiplantae; phylum Streptophyta; class Magnoliopsida; order Malvales; family Malvaceae; genus Adansonia; species Adansonia madagascariensis. The sequence goes on along the minus strand of JBBYHL010000019.1, from coordinate 5,663,226 downwards.
ATCAAATTCATATTTTTATTTTTTATTTTTTATATTTAATAATTATTTAACATCAAAATTATATATTTAATATTTACTTAATTTTAAATTAAATTATACGATTCAACTAGTTGAATTTGTGATAAAAAATTTCACTGATTTAAACTTTGGTCCAATTTTTTATTTATTGGTTTTTTTTCACGTAAATAAGTCCAAATTACTCATGTTTACTTAGGCTGCATTGAAAAACTTAGATTTCAAAAAATAGATTTAGATTTTTTAAAAAAAATAGTATAAGTCATAAAATAAAACACATATTAAATATAACAATCTTCATTATTTTTTAAATTTATGAATTTGTCATATGCTTATTTAACAATAAATTTAAATTTTTTATTGGTACTTGTGAATTTAAAACTCATAATTTTATACTTTTCAAATATATAATCATATGAAAGCTTAATTAATTTATACAAAATATATGCATTTTATTTTCATTATTTATATAACAAATAAAATTCTAATATGATGTTCCCAAACATAACATTAGCCTGTTTCTTAAAAGGGATAAAAACAAAATAAAAAGACAAAAAAAAATAAAGGTAATTTGGATTTGGCAGGCGGCCATAGCCATGGGAATCCTCATGTTTCACGTTCTCGTTATTTTCCTTGATGTAAATATTGTGACAGTGAAAGATAGCTAAATTTCCTATATTTATATATTAATATATATTATGGATTTGTAGCTGAATGTTTCAATGGTACGTTTTAAATTAGTATATATAATAACACTTTATTTAATGTATCGAATGGGTCGTGTTTGAGTTGAGTTTAAGTATGATTATTAATATTATTCATACTTTTCTAAGCCCTGTCTAGTTTGACTTGAAATATAGATTTTAAATTTTGCTCAAATTCATTTATATTTATAAATTGGTAGTATAAACTCATTTAGACCAGTCTATATTATACTTTTTAATTTATATTTTAAAAAATATGTTTTAAAATTTAATATTTAGTAATTTAACAATTTTTTATTAACTTTTAAAATATAAATGATATTTTTTTAATATTTATAATATAATATTATATATTTATTTCTTATATGATAAAAATTATATAACGTATATGAATACAAAACTAATATATATTATATAATTAGAAACGAATTGAATCGACTTCAGGCTTTGAATATTAGAGCTGAGGCCCAACCCATTTTTAAATGGGCCTCAATTTTTTGTTCAAACTATATTTTAGACCTAATATTTTTACTTAAATCCTCCTTATATTCAATAAACCTTCAAATTTAAAGGAGTAAATAGTACAGATGTACACACTTTTTTTTTGGCACAATTTCAATTTGATCCATCCATCCATCTCTCTCCTTTTTCCTCTTCATAAATAATAATAATAACAATAATAATAATTAATTGGTTAAAAAAAACGACAAATCTATGACGTCTTTTTCTCTGCAGTTGTTGGTTTATTACCTAAAAAAAAGTACTAATACTTCCCTATGTTGCGTTATAATTGGTGAAGAAATAGAAACCACAAGAGATAAATTTTACTAATTAAACAAAGCACTCTGGCAAAAAAAAAAAAAAAACTCTAATTTGAAAATAATAGCAATAAACAAAGACAATATTTTTTAAATTGATAAATTTTCTTGGCCAAAGAATTCGATAGTAAATAATTTAAGCATCATTTAATTAGATATTTCCTTTTTTTTTACTTCTTGATATTCAAAACTGTTATAAAATAAAAAATAACAATAACAACATTTTAAAAATAAATAACTCCATACAAATATGCCCTCATATTTATTTATGAGAAATTATTTAATTTATGAAATAATTTAAATGACATATGTTCCTAAAAATATTCTAAAATTTTTAAAATATATATTAATAATTTGAATGACATTTGGATACATGCCCTGACCAAGTGCCCACACTATTGTTTTTCTCTTACTTGGCAACTGTCCTTTTCATTCTCGGGCAACAACAATTAAAAATCCAATTTTGTCTTAAATATAAATATAAATATAAATATAGATATAATATTTATATTAAATATATGATATTTAATTATATTTAAATATATTATATTTATATTAGATTTATTTAAAAATTAAATAATTCATTTAATTCGAATTAAATCAATTTAGATAAAAAAAAAATTTATTCAAGTTAGATCAACCTTAATAATTGTTTAACGTAGTAATATCACGAAAAGCTCCTCAAGTTTAGTAAATATTCTAATATGGTCCTTGTACTTTAAAAATGTCCAATTAAGTAATAAAAGTTTTATTCTACTCATTATTTTGGCACCAGAGTTTAACACCGTTAAGTATAAGTTAATGTAACATTTTTATCTAATAGAAAAGTGACACGTGACATCACATTATGTTGTTATATGTATTAATAAAAAATAATTATTTTTATTTTGTAACCAATAAAAGCTTGATACATGGCATCATTATATGATGGCAGGTGCAAGAATAAAAAATAATTTATTTTATTTTTTTTTGTAAATATTTTTTATAAATTTAATAAATATTTTAAAATTTTGAGAAATTAAAAAATTAAAATCACAAAAGAATTTATATTGGTATTTGATTTTTTAACTTTAGGAAAAATTGTTTTAAATTTTCTAAATATATGAATTTAAAATTGTATTTTAAAAATTTGATGTCTCACTTTTTTTAGAAAATAAAAGAAATTTGAAAATTAAAATTCAAAATCTAAATTTTTTAAAAGATTAAAATATTAATTATTTTGAAAAAAATATAATTTTAAAATTTTATATTTTAAATATTAATTTAAAAAATATAATTTTAACTATTTTAGATTTTAAAAATGATTTTAATTCCATAGCGTGTTTCTTTTAATTTTTTAAAATAATTTTTATTTTAAAAAAATCAGATATTAAAGTTTATAAATATATTTTTTTAAAATTAAAAAATTAAATATGAAATTAAAATTCTTTAATGATTTAATTTTTAAAATTTTTAAAATAATTTTTAAATTTATCAAAAATATTTAAAAAAAAAGAAAAAGATTTTTTGTTAGTACACATGGCATCTTATAATGATGCCACGTGTTAAGTTTTTATTTGTTACAAAATAAAAATAATTATGTTAGTAATACACGTGATAACATAATGCTGATAACATAATGCGGTGCCAAGTCAGACTTTTTCATTGGATAAAAAATGTCATATCAGCTCATACTTAAACGATGTTAGAGTCAGGTAACAAAACAATAAATAAAATAAAATTTTAAGTACCCAATTAGATTTTTTAAAAAATAGAGACCGTTTTAGAACATTTGTCAAATTTCAAAAGCTATTTGGGACATTATCCCTTGTTTGATTAATAAAAAAATTTTGATTTAAATTTAATTATAAAAATATATAAATATTGATATAAAATTTTTGATATTTTAATATTATTTAAAATTAATTCTAATTTACGAGCTAGGCAACCTTAGATAGCTCGTGTCATATTAATTTGAATTTACAATCTAATAAATGTATTAAAATTAGCCTGTAAACTTAAGTTTTATTTCAATTACTCCCTTTTCATTCTAATTTATCAAAAAAAAAAAAGGGTCAATAGTCATTAAATTAGAGATTTAATTTTTCCACCAAATTAATTTTTCTTGGTTAAGCTAAACATCCCTTGTGAGGAGCAAGCAAGGTCTCTGACGGCAATGATCTTGTTCGTGTGGTTTTAAATTTGTCTTTTCATTCGGACAATTATTTCGAACCTGTCAGCCATTATTCAATTGGCTGTCGGTCTTTGATTGTACTTTGAAATCAAAGGCTTCCACTAATGGGTAATTTGCATGACTAATTAATACTTTAGATTGATGTTACTTGAAGTTAATTAATACTCAAAATTATAATTTGTTCTCCTATGAAAATAAGTAGTACTATTTAAAAAAAAAACCTTTTAATTGCCTTGATTTTTCTTATAATATAAATCAAAGATATTTTATTTTTTTCCGGACCAGTTTAAAGACATATCTTTCTAAATGTTTTTCATAAGAAAATAAACTCATTCCATAAAAAAAATATTTTTTAATATCCGGTGACAAGGTAATACTTTAAAAAATTAATAATTTATATATATTATCTCTTTTTAATTTTGATGAAAATAATACTTTAAATATAAATTTTTTTTTTCGAAAATAATATTTTAACTATCATTGGATAATATCTATAGGTATTAACAGAAGTAAAAAGGCCATTTTTTTGTTGGTTCAGTACTTCAATTAACCCAAACCATATGTTAATTAATTAAAAAATATTTTGAAAAAGTGAGAAATTGAAAGGTGAGAAACTAAATATAACTGTGTTAAGCCACGTGTCATCCTAATATGATTTGGAACATAAATTTGGACTGTGAGAGTTGACTTTAAAAAGGGTGCCACACCTATTACCAGGGCGTTAAGAGTAAATTTTTCCACCAATAACGGAGACTCGTGGAGCATTGCTCGTTCACCAGAGCAATTTCAACCAAGGACGTCGGAGGTTTGATATTTTCCCCTTGAATGCATTGCAAGTTATTGTTTACCGTTTCGTTCCGTCAGTTTTGTTAAACCCGTTAAAATGCCGAAACAAACTGTTTTATAGTATACGGATCAGCAAATACGTTTTCCGAATTTGCCCCTTGCGCGGCGTCGATGTCGGAAATGTGGCTTTTTCTTGTCATTAATGAAAAAGTTGAGAGAATGATGACTTTCCTTATTTCAAAAGGAAGCCTCATATGAACCAAAAAAAAAGAAAAAAAGCCCCTCCAAATCTATCTAATCTTGCTTCCGTAATTTCCGCCGGACTAACTCTCAAATAGTTGTCAATTGAGTTAATATTTGAATATTTTTATATTATAATTATTTTTAAAATATTATATATTTAAATAAATTTTAATATATTATATTATATATTTTTTAAAATAAAAATATTGGTGAGTTAAGCAAGACTTAGTTTAGTTATAGTATTTATATTAGTTTATCTATCTAAGATCGATTGAGCCTAAAATACAAGTTTCAAAATTTATCTAAGTGAATTCATATTTTTAGATAAGTAGTTAAAGGCTATTTAAGTCCGTCTATATTAGATTTTTAATTTATTTTTTAAAATATATATTTTAAAAAAATTAGTAAAAGTTTTAAAATAATAACTTAACATATCTTTTAATATTTATACTATAATATTATATATATTTATTCTTTATGTGATAAAAATTATATAATATATATAATTAAAAAACGGGCTAAGTCGAGCTTGAACCTTAAATATTAGACCCCAAGCCCAACACCATTTTTTAATAGGCCTTATTATTATTATTATTATTATTTGCTCAAACTGATTTTTCGAGCTTAATTTTTTTACTTAGACCTTTCCAAATATTAAGTCTACCTTTAAGCTTGAGCGATTAGTTAAGCCCATGAACATCTCTATTTTGATACTTTCATTATTCCTTTTTTATTCGTACTATTTTTTGTATCTTATTATGTATTGTATCATTTTTAATTACTTTTTTTTAACAGTTGGATTACCGGAGTTTAATTTCTGTAGACTATGTGACTGTTAGCTAATTATTTTATCATTTCATATAATTATATCCTATTTAAAATTACTAACCCTAATTAATACTAAGTTGGCATGCATATTGAACATACTTCTAAAAAGAGCAAATTTTAAACAAGTTCAATGCACAACATGTTTCTCAAGTAAATCAAGCAGGCAGGGGTTGGTAGATTAAGAATTAAAAAAAAAAAAAAACTCACAAATAGTTTTCTACTTCTCCTTGGTCCCTCGCATTGTTGTAAACGTAAACTACCTTAAAAAGGATCGTTTATGATATATTGACTATATAGTTTTAACTTTAAAAATAAAATTAAAAAATTATTATATGTTTTTTAAAATTACTTTTAAATTTGTTTAATATACTTAATGATTTGTTTTATCATATTAATCTCGCTTGTAATATTTAAAAATATTTTAGACGATAGATGAGATAAGCTTTCACTTTTAAATGTTTAAAATACCTTATTTTGCAATTAAATTTTGTTGATGTCTCCTTAACTTGTGCCGAAAGCCGGGCGAAACCCTGTAATACAGAGAAAGTCAGGAGGATGTCAAAGTTTTACTTCGGGGGCTCTCTCCGATGGTTAAGTCAGAGGAGTATTTGGTATCTAGGTGAGTATGAGCTTTCTTGGAGTCGAATGCTTACCTATGAGCATGTTTGCCCTGTTTATAGGATTTGTTTGGAGACATTGTGTCAGGTGATTTGGTGGTGATGTGACCATCGTCGAGCTAGGTGTCAGGCTATGATGCCTAGTGGTCGGCTCAGGCAGTCGGCCGCCATTCAGTAAATGTCAACTCTGCATTTAAGTCATTGTCAGAGATATCACATCGCAATCAGGTATGGTTCGGTGATCGCCTTTATGTTATTGTCTGGTGATCGCCCGTTTGTAAGAACAGTGGATCGGGGATGGTTCGACGGTCGTCATACGTGGAGGTATAACAATTGTCCCCCTCGGCGTCCAAAAAGGCGATCATAAAGTGATTCGACATTTTGGACATGTGGGAGGGGGAGTTGGAGGTGGCATGTGTGGCCTAATGTGTGGGAGTCGAGAAGGTATAACTGTCAGTATTAATGATGGCAGTAATGGCAGGGTAACAGAAGGGCGTGGGAAAGGGGGAAGGAATGAGATGGGAGCACGTGTCCTGATAGGGGATTTGTAAGGGCGCGTTTTGGGGGATACTAAACGACGAGGGGAACACGTGTTAGTGTGAAGGCAGAGTGCCAGGGTGGCACAGTTATATCGCTGAATGGGGTGGCGACACATGGTGATGGAGGGGAATGGGAAGAGTCGAGATCGTGTGGGTATATAATGGGGTGTAGGGTTTGAGAAATTTCTCCAATGTCTTTGAAAAAGAGAGCAGAGTAGAGGTTAGACAACTTATTCGAGGAGAAAGAGTGAGTTTTAATAGTTGAGATAGCGTTGGTAAGGGGTTAATCATAGTGTTTTAGTGTTTTAATGGTTTTGTGTCATTTGGCAGCGATCGTGCTTGTGGAGGTACGAGTAGGAGCGCTGTAAAGAGTGAGATTCATTGGTTGGTAAGTGCTGGTAAGTTCCTGTGGCCCTTTTTGTGTATTTTTAGGTCTGTGGGGTTGTAGTACATGGTAAAGGGGGGCAGACTGTTGGTGAAGTCGGTGGCGAGAAAGGGTAGATTGGAGGAAGTAGGTAACGAGGTGAGGGCAATAGTGGGACATTTGACCTAGGGGGAGAGTTGGGTCACGTAGTGTTGGAGGAGGAGGAAGAGAGGAGAGAAATGGTCGTCGAATAGAGTGGAGATCAGGAAGAGGAAGGGTGGTGAGGCTGAGGAGGCAATCATCGGGGATGTGGTTGAGGAGGCGATCGCTGAGGTCAACACCAAAGTTATGGACATGTATGTCAAGTCGGTGAATATGCAGGTAGTATGGCGGTGGATGTATGATAAGGGGTGGATCTGGAGAGGTACCAGATTACGGAGGCGGGGCCGCTGCAGCGAGTGAAATTCTCTGAAAGGAACAGTGTGGCATTCTACCTGCATATTTTCAATGAGGCATATAATTATCGCCCAACCAATTGAAACCAAACAGTTGGGCAATCCTTCTGACTTATTTCTTGGTTTGCAAGGAGAAGGGGTGGCGACCATCAATAGGGGTGGTGAAAAAGTTATATTTTTTGAAACGGGGTAAGCCCTGTTTTTATCATTTGTAATCAAGGGATGGGGTAGGATGGTGGTCGACCTGCCGTCGAATGCACATATACGGCGGGACCAATTCTTTGTGGTGACAAAAAGGGTAGGCAAGAAATGGGGTTTTCTGGTGCGGTGGGGCAGGAGGTCGAGAGCCAGTAACGAGAGGATTGGCCTGAAGGCCACAGAGAAGGACCAGGTGCTCTTTTTTAGAGGCGGATGCGTGAGCAGTAGGATATACTTGACGTTCTACAACATCCAAAGAGAGTGCCTGGGGCAAGATTTAAAGGACGTGCCAAAAGGGCTGGTGCATCTCGTTGGTCAATGGAGGCGCGACGTTTGTTGCGACATCAGAGAGGTATGATATGAATGAGTTTATTTAAGTGTGAGATTGGTATGTGTGTTTGTTGAGCAGAGGTGCTGATATGTGATGTTGTGTTTCATAGGGGAGCATGTAGCAGAGAAAGGAATAGAAGATGCGGAAGAAGGGGAGGGGGCTGGGTAGTTGGTGGTTTATAATATGGAGGGAAGCTCGAGGGCGAGTGGTGAGGAGCTAGCAGGTAGTGTGGATGGTGGTGATCGTCAATCGAATCAGGGGATGGAAGAGGGTCTTTGTTCTAGTCACTTGTAAGTATGGAAAAATGTATGATGGTATTGACCTAGATGTTTTATTTGTTGTGCAGGAATGAATCCGGTTCAGGCAGCATTGGCGAAGCGGACGGCTAGGCAGGCTGCTACAAAGAGGGCGGCTGCCCATCAAAGACGAGGAAAGAGAAAGGTGGGCGAACGAGCTGATGCTAGGTGGGCGTCACTGTTAGTGCGGGGTCCGCTGGTCGCCAAGAGGCTGCTATTTTGATGTCTTCTACGGTGG
>JBBYHL010000019.1:5607390-5617564 GCA_038381835.1 Adansonia madagascariensis | reverse complement strand
TTTGTATGATTTTAGAACAAAATTTAATAAGAAAAATTCATTCAAATATTTTATTTTAATTGTTAAGGTTTAATAAGGTAACTAATAAAGAATGATAAAAAAATTAAGCTTCTTTGTTTTACATATGTTTATTTTTTTTAATTTTTACATTTTTTATAAATTAATTTTATTTTTAAAACTTTCAAAATCAAAGTTGAGTGGTAAAATTTAATTAAATAATAGTATAGTGACAAATTTGCCATAATCATAAAAGTACAATAGCAAATATTTAATCAAAGTAAAGTATAGCGATAAATTTTAAAATCCATTTATTGTATGATAGCAAATTTATCTATTAACTCTAAAAATATAAAATTTTAAAATATTATTATGAATATATTTGGATAAACTCTGTTTTGATTGACGAAATATTTCATCGGTAATTATCTTTATTGATCAAAGTATCAGTTGCTAAATTTGTTTTGACGAGAACTTTTAAAAAATTAATTGAATTCAATTAATTAAAAAAATAAAAAAAAAAAACCTCCAACAATGAAGTTTTGAGTATTATCTATGAAAATTTCTGTCTGTAAAGGTTTTGATATTTTTCGACTAAATCATTTGACTGTTTTTGCCAGAAAATTTTCTTGGAAAATTGCACGAGAAATAACGTTTACTAATGACAATGTCGATGTTGATTGAAGAAAGTTAGGGTAAAAAAGTGTTCGTGGTAGGATAATAAATAAATTGAATTATTTTATATTAGATCCCATCACTGATTCGTATATCGGTCAACATTTCGAGCAAAAATACATTGACCGAGTTTGTAGCATTTGGTTTTTTATTGCAAAGTAAATAGTTTTAAATTGAAATATTCGTGGTTCAAAGTCTTAGGCTGGTTTAGGGAGATTAGTTCAGCACTTCAGCTTATTATAGCATTGAATCCATTCTAACTAAAGTTATTCTGAATTTTTGGAGATTGAAAGGCATCTATATAATCGATGTTTTACTGTTTTAATTTAATTTTTTATCGATTAAATAAGTTTTTATTGATTTAATTATTATTTACTTTTAATATATTCATTAAATTAAATAAATAAATAAATTTTATTTAATTAATTCGATTAATCGATTTAATTTTTTATCCAATGACTGTTGTTAAGTTAATTTTTTTAAGGGTTTTATGGACGACAACAGGGCATCAATGAAGAAGACACATATTTCCTTCTTTTTTTTTTAATTTTTTTTTAAATATTACTCTTTTACGAATATAATAATATTTAATACGATTATACGAATATAATAAATATAAAATTAAAAAAATAATAAATATTAATAAATTCTTAAAATTTATTTATTATAAATTATAAACATAATAAAATTAATATAATATAACGGTTATAAAATAATAAAATATATAAATATAATTTAAAAATATAAATTATTAAATTTATTATTTTAGCAGCAGTAGTTTGAACTTTGACGAATACTAATCAAATTCAACGACTTTTGGAGTAAAAGACTTTTTATTAGTCAATCTTCAAACATTTGACTGAGATGGAAGTGGTCCAAGACAAGACAACCTCTGACGCTGCCCAACTCTTTTTTATTATTATTTTTTAATGTAAATTTCGTTTATGAAAGCATCTAGAACGCCACATTATCAAACTTTATTTTGAAATTAAATATTGTATTCATATTTTGGAAATTGAATTTTTTTTTTCTTTTTCTCATTACTATAAAGTAACATATTTAAATAAGGTCGGTATTAATTGATTGTATCAATTAAATTAATTAAAATTAATTTTATTTAATGTATTTAGTTTGATTTAATTAATTTTAATAAAGATCGATTTTATAAGTTAATTTAAAAGAATTTATTTGATAGAATTTTGATTTTTTATTTCTTAAACTAAGATGATTAAATAAACTGATATCTAATTTAAAAAATTAATAAATTATATTTATTTTTATTTATGTTAATCATACCCAACCTAAACTCATAATTATACTATCCATTTCTCAACCTAATTATTCTAACCAACCAGTAACTGATATGGTGACCCAATCAAACTAATTGATTTTAGTTTAGCTATTCAGTTGATTGCATAAAGTTTGATCATTCAATGGTTCTCTATATTTGATCAGCTTATCCAATTTTTGAAATTTTAAAATTGAATTAACTGAATATTTAATTATTTTTTTAAAAAATAAAGATAAAATAAAATGGTAAAAATAAGAATTGGTGATATATTTCATTCCATGAAATAAAATATATTTTATGTTCAAAAACATAAGAAAAATACACAACAAAATGGTTACAATTGAAACAAAACATCAATTATATAAATATTCGCAAGCATTTAACGAGGATAAGGCTCTGTAATTGAAGCCTCATTTTTGGATAGGGGGAAAACTTCGTCATTGGAGTGATTGGTAACTCTTGAGCTATAGACCGACGATGATGACAAGTCTGATTGAATGGTGCTGTGCATGAAAAATGCAGGCTGAGAAGGCATCGGAAGCGTAAGCGAGTTGCTGTTGAGCATGATGACGACCGACGCCATGGTTGGTCTGTCAGCCACGTTTTCTTGGACACAAAGTAAGGCAATGTGTATGCATCTCGTCATTTCTGAAATTGAAGAAACCTTCAAAGCTGGATCTATGAGAGTCGTCGTTGCCCCTTCCCTCCAACTTTTCCACGACTGCAACAATTTTATAAACAGGCAACATAATCGTGAGGCTGCTGATCCTGATCACCAAGTTTAAAATTATTTGCATTTGCAAATTTCATACTTACGTGGCTTAAAAGATCGTCTATGTTCTCTCCATCGCGGAAACAATTATTTCTTCGACCAGCAACTATTTCCAAAACCAATACCCCAAAACTGAAGACGTCAGATTTTACGGAAAATTGTCCATGCATTGCATATTCTGGAGCCATATAACCACTGCAAATGAACAATAAGAAAAAGTAGTTAGAATCATAGAGTTTAAATAAATTCCCTTTGACAGGCAGACATTCTTAATTTATACGATTTTATTAGACAATTTATATGAAAGGTTTATCATGTACTCATGTTAGTACTTTAGGAACTTACTAGGTTCCTACGATTCTACTTGTATTGCCTTGTGTTTCATCCATCGAAAACAATCTTGCCATGCCGAAATCTGCAATTTTTGGATTCATATCTGCGTCTAGCAAAATATTACTAGCCTTGAGATCACGATGAATTATTCGAAGTCGAGAATCTTCGTGAAGATAAAGGAGCCCACGAGCAATTCCTCCTATGATTTTGTATCGTTGTTCCCAATCCAATTGTTCCCTCTTTTTTGGATCTATATAACAGTAAGATATCAATCGTGTGAGGCTTTCCAAAACCGGCAGTGCTTTCTACTAACCAATATATATATGTTATGCTAACTGAATTCAAGTTTAAACGCACCCATACCAAATATGAATCGATCGAGGCTTGCATTAGGTACAAACTCATAGACAAGAAGTCTTTCATTTCTTTCCAAGCTGAAACCAAGCAGCCTGACTAAATTCCGGTGTTGAAGTTTGGCTACCAAGAGGACTTCATTCTTGAATTCTAGGTCTCCTTGTCCAGATTCCCTAGATAATCTTTTTACAGCTATATCTTGTCCGGAAGAAAGCCTACCCTGAAAACATTAGATTTAAACAAAGTGTAATATATGTCAGACAAATAATTACATTCCTTTCAAGAATTACGAAATACAATGGTGCTTTTTTCATATATATATATATATATATATATTATTTTCCTTTACCTTGTAAACAGATCCAAAGCCACCTTGCCCAAGCTTATTTTCGTCAGAAAAGTTATTTGTTGCAATTTTAATGGTGCCAAAATCAAATTGCAAAGACTCTGGATTGATAATTTCGTCGTCCATAGCTGCTAGGAGCAAGAAATTATTACTGATTAAAGGTTGAGCTAGTTAATATATTAGCTGAATGTGCTTTATACGAAGTTAGAACTTTCTGCAGCGTTATTACTCTTAGCATCATAATTAACAAGTTTTCCTGCATTTTAGCTTTTACTTTCTAGGAAGCCAAATAGCAACAAAAATACATAATCTATTCCGAGAAACTGTTGGAAAGACGTTTAATCTTACTTTCAGCAGTTTTCTTCGTCTTTCTTGCTCTAAGAAAGAGGTAGACGCAGATGATAAGTATCACAACGCTGGCGATTGGAATAACCACAGCAATTACAATTCGAGATGTGTTATCATTTCCTGCAAAAAAGCAAACACTTGATAATTTCTTGCAGAAAAAGTCTATACAGAACGATTGATTTGAAGCAGAGCATAGGTTTGTGTTACCGTTTGAGTTTGTGTTTTCATTGGTAGGAGGTGAGGGTGGCGGTGCATCGGCTGGAGCACCGTAGAAACGTTCCATCTCGAACCTCACAGTACAGCTAGTCAAAATTACATTGCCTCCTCGTCTTCCGCCACAGCATCCTGGAATTCGTTCTAAAGCTCTCTCCAAGCAAGTGGTGCAATCATTCTCGGATAAATCAGGAGTGCACTGCTCAAGTGCATATATTGGCTGCAAGGCGGAATCGATATTGTTTCCTGTTGCAAACTTGCGAAGAGAATCACCCGATGCGGTTCTATTCATCAGGTCAACCAGCAAATTACGCAGGGCGTCATTAAAACTGTCCGCATCTGTAACATTATTAGCATTCAACGCGACGCGAACAACGCTACTGTCCATGACACCCAACATGGAACGATTTGAGTAACGCAACATACATAGATCATACCAAATGCCTGCTTCCATCCTGTTGGGACAACGATTTTTGACGTCAGTTGTAGCATTATTTATACAGTCTAGGCAAACATCAGGCTGAACATCTCCTCTACAGAGCGCAATCGCGTTAACTCTATCAGAATTTTGGCCGACGGACAGATTGTAGAAACCGTAATCATTTGCAGCAGTAGAGGAGAAAGAAGAGAAGAGGTTGTCGAGGTTTGCCTCGTAGGTACTATTAGCTGTAAAGTTTCCTCTATCATCTGAACATATTGACTGTAACAGCGGGTTCTGGGCGCTACAGATGGTGAGAATAAGGTGAAGAGCTAAAAGGAAAAACTGTCTTGAAGAACCCATCGCCGTCGATTTCAATCTAACAATCTAATGAAATTTGACAGAACTTCAACTCTGGAAATCCCTATAGGTGAGGCTTTTAATTAAAATGAGTATTTATCATGAACTACGTAGCTGTGTTTGTCCAAAACTTCTAACTATCTATGTTGAATAAATCAAATAGTCAAACGTTTTGGCTTCATATAAATTGAATTTTAGTTTGGCACAGGGCCAATTCAAAAAGGTCGGGTTGAGAATGGTTTTGTACGGAAAATGATGCGTGACAGCCTCACGTCAATATATAATATATGTGTGTGTGTGTGTGTGTATATATATATATATATATATATATATATATATATGCTAATGCCTTGATACGTTGTTATCAAATTTTTTAATTATTTAGTTTTTAATTATTTATTTAATTATTCAGTTTTTAATTAATTATTTCATAAGTATGATTAAAATATTATCATAAATTTTATTTATTTAATTTTTATTTTTTAAATTTACATTTATGACACATGACAGTGATTTAATCCTAGTTGTAGAGTTAAAAATTTTACTACTAATGTATTAAATAATTACTCATATATATTTTTCATCCAAAATATATCATGAAATTAAATTTTTGAAAAAGTCAATTATTTGTTATAAAAATTATTAATAAATTACTGAAATAAATACTTATTATTTAATTATTTAATGTAATACGTAATTAATGGTTTATTTTGTTTCCAAAAATCTAATTATGTGACATTATTTGAATGAAAAGAATATATGCTAATGTGATATAGCTGTTATTTTTCTCAAATGGTAATTTTGTTTCTTGAAAATTTTAAAAAATTTTATTAAATAAAATAAGAATTTGATCTCATTTTATTGCAACTTTGCTTATAATATAAGTTTATAAGTAAAATTAAAATTTAATGGCTTAATTAAATTATAAAGGTTCAGTGAAGTTAGGGTGAAAAAGTCCAAATTCTATGGTTGTTTAAAAATTTATGATTATGACTTGAGTTCGAAGAAATTTGAGTAATACATTTCGTGCAATTTTTAATTAAGACTAATCAAAGCCATAGAGTCAAAACACTCTCATCACAAATCACAATGGTAATTAAGCCCATTGAAGGATACCCCTGAAGGTGATGGATAGTAGTTAAGGGACAAACCCCCACATTTATATGGAAATCATTAATTTATTTTATCTTTCTTATATATATATATATATATATAATGAGATTTAATAAGTATATTCTTTTATAATTTTTATTATAATAATAATACACAAAGAAAAACCTAGCCTCATATGAAAAGGACTTTTAATTATAGTCTATAATTATAATTTTCTCAAAAATAAATAAAAAACAAACGCCTTTCTTTAAATTTAATCGCAGACTTCAATTAATTAAATTTTACACTCATCGTTTATGTGCCGAAGTTCAAAACAGTGGGAAAATATATATATATATATATATATATATATATATGTCTAAATTTCTTGCAGAGGACTGACTGGGATACGATATGTAAATTCAAGTGAAAAGGTATTTAATTTTTTATTTAATTCTGAAACACTATCGAGGATATAGATCAGTAATTGAAGCTTCGTTCTGGGACAATGGAAGTTCTTCACTCTTAGATCGGTTGGACTCTGATACTCGGGACATATCAGATTCAATGCTGCTGTGCATAAAAAATGCTGGTTGGGAAGGCATCGGGAGGGAGATTGAGAAACTATTGAGCATCAGAATGACCGTGGCCATGGTTGGTCTGTCCGCTACGTTTTCTTGAACGCATAGTAATCCGATGTGGATGCATCTCATCATTTCATTTCTCGAACCATCTCTCAATGTTGGATCAATGAGATTCATTGCTGTTCCTTCTCTCCAGTTTTTCCATGCCTGCAACAAGATCAAAGTGAAATTCTCTTTAAACCTTCCTGATTTTAAATGCGTGAAGTTACAAAAACAAATATAAAGTCAAGATCAATTTAGTTGATTTATACAGTCATTTTAATAGAAAAGGTGACAGTTAACAGGTTTCAGTTCAACACATAATCCTTTTATCTTCAAGCTAAGATCTTTTCACCCAAAAAAAAAAAAAATCATATCTTTAGATAATCGTACTTACATAGCTTAGTAGGTCCTCTACGCTCTCCCCACTACGGAAGCAATTGTTTTTCTGGCCACTTACAATTTCCAAAATTATGACACCAAAACTGAAAACGTCTGATTTTACTGAGAATTGCCCATGCATAGCATATTCTGGTGCCATATATCCACTGCATATGAACATTTCTAATGTCATTGTCGATTTGAAGAACAAGGTTTTCGTAAAGATATAGTATGTGACTAGATCTTAATTTGGAGTTTCATGCTGTTTTTGTAACTTACATGGTAATGGAATTTATGCATACAACAAAAAGCTCGATCAAGTTTTGATACTTACTAGGTCCCTACAATTCTGCTAGTATTGCCCTGTGTTTCGTCCAGTACAAACAACCTTGCCATCCCAAAATCTGCAATTTTAGGAACCATCTCTGCATCTAATAAAACATTGCTGGCTTTAAGGTCCCGATGGATTATCCTTAGTCGAGAATCTTCATGAAGGTAAAGGAGCCCACGAGCAACGCCTCCTATGATTTTGTAGCGCCTTTCCCAATCCAACTGTGCACGCTTGTCTCGATCTATATTGCATGGTCACACAAAAGTCTCAGATTGATTATAATGGAATAAGAAGGAACTACTAGGATTATAAGTTTTAGATTGGATATGATCAGTACACAAATATGTTCTTATTGATTGATATTATATGCAGCTAAAAAAAACACAAAAATATATTAAAATTATTAGCAATGAATATGATATAGAACTGAAACTTCACCAAATAAGAAATGATCAAGGCTTGTATTGGGCACAAACTCATAAACGAGCAGCTTTTCATGTCCTTCCAAGCAGAAACCAAGGAGTCTAACTAAATTGCGGTGTTGAAGCTTGGCCAATAAGAGGACCTCATTCTTAAATTCTAGGTCTCCTTGTCCAGAATCCCTGGCTAGTCTTTTCACAGCAACCTCTTGTCCATTTGGAAGCAAACCCTGACAATAGTAGAATTCACCAGAAATGACTTTAGATTTATTTCAAAATTATATTCTTTTCCAATCAGCTGGGCTCTTTGTACCTTGTAAACAGCTCCAAATCCACCTTGACCAAGCTTATTTGCATCAGAAAAGTTATTAGTTGCAGTCCGAGCACTGGCGAAGTCCAATTGCAAGGAATCAGCCCTAATAACCTCATCAACATCTGCAAGAAGCAAAATGTTTACACATTCAGATAAAGTAATGGCATGCATTTTATAAGCATTTCAAGCACATTTTTTGCTGGTAATTGATAGTAATTTTTGCTTATTCATCACACAGTTCTTCACCAGCTGGTCTATGATTATAACAACAGCTAACGGCTGAAAGTCTTTTTTTACTATATATTTTACTGAATAATCAAGTCATGAATCATCATGTTGCATTAGTGAATAATTGCTTACCTCCAAAATTTTCTGGGGTCTTTTTGGCCCTCCGAAAGATACAGAAGCAGATGGAGGTAATTAATATAAGAATTCCAACAACTGAAGCAACAACAATGATGATAATACGTGTTGTGTTATTGCCTTTTCCTGCAAAATTAAAGTGCGTCTCCAATCAGGATTAGAGTTCTATAATTAAACTTAGACGAGAATGAAGACAATTTTGAAGACAATAATTTCAACAAAAACAATGAGACTTGAATTTAAGATTTCAAAATTCTAAGACCTCTTCCGTGCCACTAAACAAACATATGATTTTTTTTTTTTTTTTTTTAGTTCTACTATTTTTTTAATAATAAATGATTTCCACCATTAGTTAAGTAATTTGTAATATGAAAAATAAGAACAGAAAACTTAACTCATCCTATCACTTTTCCAATTTTTTCATTCTAATTAAAACATGCATGTATTATCACTTTAGGGGAGGAAACAAATGGATTAGGTGACTTGCTGCTGGTGTGGGTTAGAAGTATTATTTTTAAATAAAAATAGTAATTTTACACATATAATGGATTTAGCCTAATCTTTGGAGTTTATGTTTGATATTTTGATCGCATTTATCAAGAGTATATCATCTATAGTAATTGTACTATAATTAATTAATCAGAATTCAATGTTATAAAGGGTTCATAAAAAATTATGTGGAGTCCACACTTATAAATGGTAGACCTTTATATAATTCTTAATTATGATTAGGTAATTATAATATTATAGTAAAGAGAATTATATGTGAAATACTCCTGTATTTATCGCTGTTAATGAATATCACTTCATTAAAAATTTTTAAAAATAAAAATATATAATTTTATTTTTAACGAGATGTCATCGTGTCGGCACGTAAAATATCAATCTTAGTCTTTAATATTCTACTAAATCCTTGATATTATAGAATTTTACTGTCTGCTTGCATAATTAGTTGACTTGTACTGGCTTTATCAACAAATTGAACTCTTTTTTGCTTTCTTTTCCTATTAAGTATTTTAGAAAAGCAAGAAAAAAGGCAAGTAAGGTAACATATTATAAGGTGAAGCAGTGATGAATCTTAACATTTGATTTTTAAATGTCAATGAAAATTATATATTTTTTATTTGATGTAATTCCCAAAATTTTTCTAACATAAAGGAAATACACAAACAGTATATTAATAAAAGAATTAAAATCTCATAGAATATATAAATTTCCATGATTCATAAATTTCTAAATTTATTATCAATTTAATTTTCATAATAAAATATCAATAAGTGAAAGTATGAAACTTACTAAAAAAGTATTTTCCATAAGCAATTAACATAAGTCAATTTATATAGCAACATTATAATATAAATTAAGAAAGACATACATAAAACACAAAAAGTTTAAGATGTTTTATATGAAGATAGGAATATATGCACATGTATTCACAAAAACTCTTTAACTGTAATTTTAGCTTTGGAAAGACTGTTGGTAAGTCTAACTCAAATAATTAAACAAAACACACTAAAACTATCACAAAGAATTGAATAGATTGAA
>JBBYHL010000019.1:5556420-5570915 GCA_038381835.1 Adansonia madagascariensis | reverse complement strand
ATTTTAAATTAAAATAATATATTTTTATTTAAATTTAATTATAAAATATATAAATATTAATAAAATTATTTTTTAATGTGATAAATAGTAATTTAAAACTAAATGAATGGATCTAAGCAAATCAAATACAAGTATAAGATTAAGATTAAAATTAAAAAAATTTTAAGTTATAATTCGATCTGATTTATGAAAAAATATAATTCTAAGTTACACTGTAGTTTTTGCTGCCTTATTTGATCCCCTAGTGATCTAAGGTGTTGAGTTGAATGGACATAGACAAAAATTTGGTTGATATGTAACTTTAACGGTCAAAGGAATCATACTAAGATGGTAACCATTTTGAGAAATCCTAATATTACTTTATTTGAGTACCTTTGACTTTTTGAACTCATGCATGTTCTATCTATTATTATTATTATTATTATTATTTTAATTAAAATTAAGATTCATGATACCTTTCGTCTTATTAGTAGTTACCCATAGATCGGATCAAATTATAAAAAAGTTTTTGTTCAATACTTGATTTGAATCAGATTATCAAGTCTAAAAAACTCATTAAGTTATTTAAAATATATTAAAATATTAAAAAATTTATATATATTTATATATTATTATAATTAAATTTAAATAAACATAATTTTTGTTTATTAAATTATAATTCAGAACATAATAATCCTATATGAATTAAAAATTTATATTTTAAACTTAATTTATTTATATTTTTATTTTTAAACCGCCAGTAAATGGACACATTGGATTGAATTATTTTGGTAAAATAATTAATAATATTGGCCATAAATAAACTAAAAGTCTTTTTATGATATTATATATATAAATATATATATATTTTCATGTTAGATCAATCACATTCATGGTGGACCTTTTTGGCCTCAGATTATGACAACAACCTAAACTCCTTTATCCCCCCAAAAAAAATAAAATAAAAATACAAAAATTAAATCGCATTTGTTTGAACACTGAACATTAATAATGTTCCATTCAATGTATTTAATTAATTATTGCGAAGCTTTCAAAACCAAAGGCAACTTCTCGCCCGATTATCTCCCGATAAATTGATGATTGATAGTGATACAATAAAAAATCCGTTTTCAAATTTCACGTGATATGATAAATACAGCATTTTATTTACATTTCCATTTTGTTTTTCCAGTCTTCCCCCGTGAATGGCAGGTTCTGTAGTATTTACCAAAATCCAGGGTCAAACTTCCTCGGTCCCTCTCCCAGGGAGAAAAAAAAAAAAAAAGCCTGTCGTTTTCTGGAGAGAAATTATTAACTAAAGCGTTCCTACTCCACCAGATATAAGCCCGTCTAATAATCTTTCATCGCATCAGCTTTTAAACGTCAGATTTGGATAAAATAGGTTAGAAGAGAAAACTTAGGTTTAAATGGTTGTGTTTCTAAGAATAAGTTAATAATTTTTTTAAAAATAATCTGATAATTTTTTAAAAAGTTGTTAAATTTTATTTTATTTAATGTTATATAAAAAATTTAAAAGAAATTTTTATCTTATTTTATTATTAGATACATCAAGTTGATTTAATTCGTGATATCAAATTTAATTAATTATTTTGTAATTAACATAAATATATTAAAATATAAACTAAAATCATATATAAATACCAAATTATGATAATAAATAAATTATAATATTTTTCATATTAAAATAAAAATATTAATAAAAATAAACTAAGTATGTGACATAAAACCGATTATACCGGAAACTAAAGAGATAATAACATTTGGACATTCCAAGCCATTCCTATTTTCCAGATTCCTTAACCGTTCGATCCACTTCAGAGGACAACGCACTTCAAATCGACGGTTCCAAAAGAAAACCAGAATATACGTTTCTACGTCTGATTATTTATGCTAAATTATAAAAAAGTTGTCAGCTAAAGATTCCGCGCCGATAAACTAAGCAAACTGGAGCCGGCTAAGTGGGGCCATCCCTTTCACTGGACTTATTAATAATCTATGGACTTATCAATAGAGCTTATCGATTGTATATAAGTCCTCAAATGATATGAACTGCTACTTATCATCTTCTTTATTGTTTACCCTTGCATTAAAACACGCCATTTCTGCAAGGTATTATATAAAAGGGAATATAAAATGTTTTGGAGAGAACTTGTTTCTTTTCTTTTATTTTTTTTTTAAAGCTTGCTTCTTCTTTGTCTGAAAATCGATCTAACAAGTTAAGTTTCTAACAAATCTCTTTACTTTTGTTCTGGTCTTTTTTTTTTTTTTTTATCTGTAACTTTTAAAATATTTATCTTTTCTTTTTTATTTTATCTCTTTTTTTTTTTGCTTTTACATGTCTTTTATCTGTTTAGTTTTTGATTTATGGAAAATTGCATCTTGGGTTTCTAGATGGTAGAAAATTGGCTTTTTTTTTTTTTCCTCTTTGATCTCAAAACCCCTAGAATTTAACCTTTTTTTTTTTCTTGATAATGTCAGAAAAGAGTGTTCTTTCAGGGGTTGAAGATAGTTGAATAATAGAATTTCATGTAAAAGTTTAAACTTTTGGGTTTTATTTAAGAATTTATGGGATTGTTAAAAGTATTTTGAGCTGACCCTTTTTGTATATATATATATATAGTTTTGAAATACTTTTGCAGATCTAGTGTTTATATTTGGTGATTTTTGTTTCATTGTTTGGGAACTGAAGACGGGACGACTACGATGTCGTCTCTCAGTAGAGAACTTGTGTTCTTGATCTTACAGTTTCTAGATGAGGAAAAATTTAAAGAGACTGTTCACAAGTAAGCTTTTTTTTTTTTAATTATTTACTAAAGAATTAAATAGCATCTTAATTCTATTACTTTGTAAAGGTTAATGATATTTAAAATATATTGAATTTCAGTTAAATTAATGGTTTTTATTATTTGAATTCAATTAGGCTTGAACAGGAGTCTGGGTTTTTCTTTAATATGAAATATTTTGAGGATGAGGTGCATAATGGAAACTGGGATGAGGTTGAGAAATACCTTTCTGGTTTCACCAAGGTAGATGATAATCGATATTCCATGAAAATATTTTTCGAGATAAGGAAGCAGAAGTATCTCGAGGCATTGGATAGGTAAGCTTTTGAGCATTTCAATTTGATTTGTCTTTGTTAATCGTTGAAAGTTTGCGTGTTTCATCGGGAAATGTGGTAGAATTCTAATCTTTAAATTTTTATTTAGGCACGATCGTTCCAAGGCGGTGGAGATATTAGTAAAGGATTTGAAAGTTTTTGCTACATTCAATGTGGAACTTTTTAAGGAAATCACTCAGCTTCTGACATTGGAGAATTTCAGGTATGCGGCTTGTCTTAATTGTTTAATTCTTGATGTAAATAAACAACAGTGAATGTACTGAAGAATGCATAATTTTCGTAACAGAGAGAATGAACAGTTGTCAAAATACGGAGATACAAAGTCTGCTAGAGCAATCATGTTAGTTGAACTCAGGAAGCTTATTGAAGCAAATCCTTTATTCCGTGACAAATTGCAGTTCCCTAATCTTAAAAATTCAAGGCTACGTACCCTCATCAATCAGAGGTGACTTTTCATCTGCTGCTAGATCTTTGTCATCCATGTACATTTTATTTATGGAATGAATCACGCATAGGCATGAAATTTAATGGTAGTTTTTATTGATGCTTTTGAGTTCTACTGGCGCTAATGTTTTTAGCGAACCCAAGTTATTCTAGTTGTGGCTATAGGGGACAACTGATTTCCTGTTTAATTACAGCTTGAATTGGCAGCACCAACTTTGTAAAAACCCCAGGCCAAATCCAGATATAAAAACTCTCTTTGTGGATCACTCGTGCGGACAGCCAAATGGTGCACGAGCGCCGTCACCTGCAAACAATCCACTGCTTGGATCCTTACCAAAAGCTGGAGGTTTTCCTCCCCTAGGTGCTCATGGGGTGTGTATCCTGCTCGTATGGTAGAATAAAAGAAATCTTTTTTGTTGTCAATATTATTTTCTTAATTTTCTTGGTTCACATCCTCAGCCTTTTCAACCTACACCAGCACCAGTTGCTGCAGCACTTACAGGTTGGATGTCAAATCCTTCAACTGTAACTCATCCAGCAATTCCTGGTGGAGCTATTGGTCTTGGTGCTTCTTCAATACCTGGTAGTTGTTTCTTCCTCTTTTTTTTTGCTCTTATTAAGTTTTTTATTCCGTCATAAATTCCTCGCTAGGTTTTATTTTGTTTTGTTTTTTTCTTTTTAGCATAATGCTGATATCATTCCTTCTTCCAGTTCTTTTTTTTTTCTAACTTTAGGCATGTTTCATTGTTGACTCATAGCGGCGTTGAAGCATCCAAGGACACCTCCAACTAATCCTTCTATAGATTACCCATCCGGGGACTCTGATCATGTTTCCAAAAGGACAAGGTCCATTGGAATTTCTGATGAGGTACGTGCTCTGCCTTTCACTTTAATTAATTTAATTTTTTTCTCTGGTTTTGCATGAGTTTTTATATATTATCAGATTGGTAGAATATAATTTTAAACTCTCTACAAAAGGAGTTAAGAATTGTGTGAAAGGTCTCCAAATTAAAGCTACAGTGAAGCCGAAGGCTGCTCTTCTTGCTTCTCAACTTGCACAGATCTCGACTGTGGTTGTGGTTGTGCTTCTTTCCACATAGGTTATTTTATATATTTTTGCTCACTTTGTGCAGGTAAATCTTCCCGTGGATGTGCTGCCGGTAACATTTCCCGGCCACAGTCACAGTCAGACTTTCAATGCACCCGATGATCTGCCAAAGGCTGTTGCAAGAACTCTGAATCAGGGTTCATCTCCTATGAGCATGGATTTCCATCCTATTCAACAAACTCTACTTCTAGGTCTGCAACTTTTGCCTTTTATTAATTGTAGTTGCATGTGGTTATTTCTGTTTTTGACCAGCTGCTGGTTCTATCTTTGGTAATGGAATTCTGAGTATTCTGAATACGATGAACCAGTTGGTACCAACATGGGGGACATAGCATTGTGGGAAGTTGGCTCTCGGGAGCGGCTGGTTTCAAAGAACTTTAAAGTTTGGGACCTTAGTGCTTGTTCAATGCCTCTTCAGGTTCATGCCTTGAAGTGTTGTTTACTGTACTTTGCTAACTCCATGTTTAATTAGACATTCTAAACACGATTTATCTGCTTCAATTCAGACTGCTTTACTCAAAGACCCAGCTGTCTCTGTAAACCGCATAATTTGGAGCCCTGATGGTTCATTGTTTGGTGAGATTGAATCCATTAAAATTATTCAATTTTTAATCTGCTAGACTGTGTATATCTATAGGTAGCAAAGTGGGAACATTGATTGACACGCCATACCCTTTTGGAAAACAGGAGTTGCTTATTCGAGGCACATTGTGCAAATATATTCTTATCATGGTGGTAATGAGGTTCGGCAGCATCTGGAGGTATTATATTTGAGCTAGTTATCTTGGATTTTTTATATGTCTTCCAGTGTTTTTGCCTGACCGAAAATTGATATTGAAATTTCTGGTTTAGATTGATGCTCATTTTGGTGGAGTGAATGATCTTGCATTCTCTCATCCAAATAAGCAACTTTGTGTAATAACTTGTGGTGATGACAAGACAATTAAGGTTTGTTTATCATTTTTACATGGTTATTATTCTAGGAGAAAAATCGCTTGTCCGTGCTAATTTCATATTGTAATTTTAGGTGTGGGATGCTACCAAAGGTACAAGGCAGTATATCTTTGAAGGTCATGAGGCACCTGTTTATTCCGTCTGCCCTCACTATAAAGAAAACATTCAGGTAAGAATATTACTTTATTGCTTTAGATGTCTTATGTTCTTCACATTTGTTCTATGTGCCTGTGCCTACGTCCATTCTTCTTCCCGATATGCCTCATTTTGACCTTCTTTTTTTTGGCCTCAGTTTATCTTTTCGACGGCCGTAGATGGAAAGATAAAGGCATGGTTGTATGATAATATGGGATCACGGGTTGACTATGAAGCTCCTGGTCGTTGGTGCACAACCATGGCCTACAGTGCTGATGGTACAAGGTTAGTTTGCTTACACCATAACTCATATTTATCTTCTGTTGATTGTCAAGAATTATTACGGTAAAGTTAGTTTTGTTTCATTTTCTAAGTTTGGTCTGGTGGCTGGATATTGTAGGCTCTTTTCCTGTGGCACCAGTAAAGAGGGTGAGTCATTTATCGTAGAATGGAATGAAAGCGAAGGGGCCGTGAAGAGGACCTATCAAGGTTTCCGCAAACGTTCTTTAGGTGTCGTGCAATTCGACACGACTAAGAATAAATATTTGGCTGCTGGTGATGATTTCTCTATAAAATTCTGGGATATGGACAATGTTCAACTTCTCACCAGTTTTGATGCTGATGGAGGCCTTCCTGTAAGTTCATTATGTTTAATTAAGTTTTATTATTATTTTGAAGATAGTTAGCTACTTACATTGTCTTTCCTAATTCCTAGGCAAGCCCGCGCATCCGCTTTAACAAGGATGGCTCTCTCTTGGCTGTTTCCACCAATGATAATGGGATTAAGATTTTGTCAAATTCGGATGGTATGCGATTGTTGCGCACTTTGGAGAATCTTTCTTATGATCCCTCAAGAACACCTGAAGGCCCAAAGGTAGTATATTACCTCATTTTATTTCATTAGCGGATTAAAATTTGCAATACTGCATCCATGCCTTAATTAAATCTTGTCTTGTAATGATTGTTTTCTTCAGCCTACAATAAATCCAATCTCAGCCGCAGCGGCAGCTGTCGCTACTGCTACTAGTGCCGGACTTGCGGAAAGAAATGTCTCCGTGGCTGCTATTGCTGGAATGGTCCGTCAGACAGAATCTTCATTTTTTTTTTCATCATAAAAATTTTTATACCACCAGCATTTTAATGCCATTTTCTTGTTATGTTAATGTTGTCATTGTTTCTCCTTTGAGTAGTGGAGCTCGGATGCATGACTTTGTGGTTCATGTGCTATATCTTTTTTCAGAATGGGGATGCTCGGAGTTTGGGGGATGTGAAACCAAGAATAACAGAAGAATCCAGTGATAAATCGAAGATTTGGAAGCTCACTGAAATCAGTGAACCACCTCAGTGTCGATCTTTGAGGCTTCCTGAAAATGTGAGGGTGACCAAGGTATAGAAATTTTCAGATACCTTTTGTCATCCTGCGGAGTAATTTTTTTTTTTTTTTTTTGGTTTTTCTGTATTTTTGGCCATTTCAATGATGCTTTTTTCTTCGGCCAGTTTGGTGGATTTCATGATTCTGCTTATCTGCCAAGAAATTTTACCTTTGCAGTTCACAGCAATAAAAGCCCTGTTTGAATGCAAATCTGACTTGTAAGTAATTCACAGGGGAGTTGTGTGATCTAATTTAGGTCACCTAAATGCTACATGAGATTACCTGGTCCTAGGAGATTTAAACGTAGATGGAGACTACAATTGTTCAACAATGATTATCCTGTAACTATAAAGATGGTGATTTAAAAGTTCCATTGTAGACCTGGGTTTGATGGTAACATCACAATGAGATTTACTGCAGAAGCTTTTTTTTTTTTAATTTATTTCAAAATGAAGCACCATGCTGGATTGAATTGAAGGTAACTAAGACATTGGGTTCAGAAACAAGAGGCATCATTCGGCTTCCTTTACAAGATACGTCTAATTTGAAGGAAAAAAGGACAAATTATTGAATAAATTCCCTTGATATTGCATAAAATGTGCAGTGTTCAGCTATGTTGCTGCAACTCTTCATTTTTCTTGAAGTACCTATGCCCGAAACCTGTGTCCGACGCGTACTTGGACATAAGTATAGGATATGACCCTTCAAGGGTCCTCCAAATATATGAAAAAACTTAGAAAAAAACTTAACATACTCGTCTTTGACACTCACACTCGAGTTCAAGTAACATAGTTGTTCAGAACCTATATACTGTTATGTTCGCTGGTTTCTATTTTCTATATTATTTATCCCTATTATATTTCTCCTTTTTGCCGAACTAGCCTAGTATTTACTATGATGCTTTGATATATGCATGAATTTGCCTATTTGGCCCCATTCACTTTGATAAAGACAAATTCAAGTCCTGAAACCGAACTCCATCTTGATTAATCTTTCCTTTATTTGGACCCTACCTTATCAGCTTTCTCTGTGGTTATTTACAGATATCAAGGTTAATCTTCACAAATTCAGGTAATGCCATTTTGGCATTAGCATCAAATGCTATTCACTTGCTTTGGAAGTGGCAGCGAAATGATCGAAATTCAAATGGCAAGGTAGAAGGATATTGAAGTGCTTTCCATTCATCATTTACAGTTCTTTTTTTTTTAATAAAAAATACTTTTGAAGTAACTTGTAGTGTAATTTTATAATTGTTTCTTCATTCCGTAGGCAACTGCCAGTGTACCCCCTCAGTTTTGGCAACCGTCAAGTGGCATTCTTATGACAAATGATGTTGCCGATACGAATCCCGAAGAGGCTATTCCCTGTTTTGCTTTATCCAAGAATGATTCTTATGTGATGTCGGCATCTGGAGGAAAGATTTCCTTGTTTAATATGATGACATTTAAGGTAACCTGTGAATGCTGGAATACCTTTTCTTTTTCTATTTTTTTCCGTCCGATTTAGATTTGGAGCAAGAAAGATATTTGTCTTTTTCTCTCACCCCGTCTTCCTCCATTTGTCGATGATTATAAGCATAAAATATTTTCTTCCGACACATGCAGACAATGGCAACTTTCATGCCACCACCACCTGCGGCAACTTTTCTTGCATTCCACCCTCAAGATAATAATATTATTGCTATAGGCATGGATGATTCGACAATTCAAATATATAATGTCCGAGTGGATGAGGTATGATGTGTCTTGTTGAGAATTATTTAACTCTTGTTTGAAGAAGTAGCGCATGTTTTTTATTTATTGTCATTTCCATCATCCAGGTAAAGAGTAAACTTAAAGGCCACTCCAAAAGAATAACTGGTCTTGCCTTCTCT
Organism: Adansonia madagascariensis; assembly: GCA_038381835.1. Classification (NCBI taxonomy): domain Eukaryota; kingdom Viridiplantae; phylum Streptophyta; class Magnoliopsida; order Malvales; family Malvaceae; genus Adansonia; species Adansonia madagascariensis. The sequence goes on along the minus strand of JBBYHL010000019.1, from coordinate 5,561,911 downwards.
CATGTACTGAATGTGCTCGTCTCGTCAGGAGCAGATTCTCAGGTATTCCTTTTTCGACTCTACGTTATGCTACTTCTGGATTTCTTGGCTAATTAATCAATGTCAGAAGTCGAAGTATTATCATCGAAGAAAAAAACATTGCTTTTGGTTTATTGATCACATTACTGTTCTTTCTTCAGCTTTGTGTATGGAACACCAATGGATGGGAAAAGCAGACGGCTAGATTCTTGCAGGTTCCGGCTGGGAGGACGCCAACAACGCAGTTGGACACACGTGTACAATTCCATCAAGACCAGATACATTTTCTTGTTGTACACGAGACTCAGCTTGCCATTTTTGAATCAACAAATCTAGAATGCATGAAGCAGGTACCTGTCTATCATTCTACTTGCTTGTTTTTGTTGTGGAACAACGTTATCTTCGTTATGATGTTTTAATATTATTTTTCTCTGGTTTAGTGGCTCCCACGTGAATCTTCTGCTCCGATAACTTATGCAACGTTCTCGTGTGATAGCCAATTGGTATATGCCAGCTTTTTAGATGCAACTGTTTGTGTATTCACTGCTGCGAACCTCAGACTACGTTGTCGTATAAATCCTTCTGCTTACCTTCCTGCTAGTGTCAGGTATTTTCCCTTACCTCAGCTCAGGTATTTGAATTTCATCTGGCTAGGTGGTGTTCTTATAACTTGAGTTCAAGCACAAATTGTGGTTACAACTGATAACGACATGCCTACTTCGATGTACTGGATTCACGCATTATAGTTTTAAACTACGTGAAACTTATTTGCAGCTTAGTTGTTATTTGAATTTAGAACAGGCGCGACACTCCCCATCCGTGATAAACATTCCTATTCAAACACGGTCTTTTCCTCTATGTTGCAGTTCCAATGTTCACCCGCTTGTAATAGCTGCGCATCCATCTGAGCCGAATGAATTCGCATTGGGACTCTCGGATGGTGGGGTTTATGTCCTTGAGCCCCTTGAATCTGAAAACAGATGGGGTGTGCCTCCAGTTGAAAACGGGTCAACCAGCAGTATGGCAGCAACACCTTCAGTTGGAGCTCCAGGATCCGAACAAGCCCAGAGATGATGAAAAGTGGCTGAAGGAGCACAAGTTCTTTTATATGCTTGGCTTCCATGTCCATCCCTAATTTAGGTAATGCCAGTTACAAATCTCTTTGAAGTTATATTGTGGTTTCATATTTTGTCTCTTGCTCTGTTCTCTAGAACATATCAGTCCTATGCTACTCCGACTGTTCATTTTTATTGAACCAGTGTCCAACACGTATTCGAAAATGAGTATGGGGATACAATCTTCCGAATATATGAAAAAAACTTGGAAAAAAATTTCAGCATACTTGTGTCAGACATATCCCTTTCTCCTACACTCACCCTGAAGTCTGAATAACATAATATCAGTCTTCCTTGGACCTCGACATAAATTTTGATTTGCCAGTTGTTTTCTTGGTGCTTTCTCCTTGTTAACCTAACCTTTTTTCCTTGAAAATTTTGCAGCTTGACAATCAATCAAGATTATGTGATCTGAGAACAATATTGCAAAGATGTAGATTTTAACATATTTTGTAAGATACAATCTAAGGTAAATGGCGTTAGTAGTATTTTGATAGATCCAAGTGTTTTCTTACGCCCTTTTGGAGGGTAAAATTCTTAAAAGGAATGATTTTGTGTCCTATTGTATTTGTAGTTGTTTTTATCTTCTTATATTACCCTCTTTTGCATAAATCACCAATGCTCATTTATTTATCACATTTTATGTTACTTGGACTCCCGAGGTGAGTGTTAAATACGAATATCTATCTAATACAAGTGTTGTCCGAATGTATGGACGTAAGTGTCAGCTATCAGCCACTGCAGGAAAAAAGGCAGATTTAATATCCTCAAAGGAATGTTAGCAACTGTTGTCATCTTGAGATATGATAGCAGTTGGTTCATAAAAGACCTTAGATTAATTGTTTAATATATCATGGAAGGTTCACAACTATTTTAGTATTTTTTGTGTATTTAAAAATATTCTTAACTTTATTTAATTAAAATTTGTTACAAATTATTAATTTTAACGAAATAAATAAAAATTTCTCTTAAGTAGTAAAAAATTAAACCAAGTAATAAAATAATTTTAAAATATTCTTTTTTATTGTTATTGTTCTCTGAATTATTAAAAAGTAAAAATATAAAAATTAAGTACTTTTCACTAAAAATTATATAATAAAAAATTTAGAATAACATGGCTTACAGGATGAATGCTATTCATTCATAAACCAGAGTAACAATGAAGTTCATGCAGCGCGTAACAAACTGTTCATAAACCATCCAAAGTATATTCACACCATCCTTCAATCTAATGTACCGGAACGATTTGAGCATATATATATACAAACTATGATACCCGGATTTTTAGATTCTTAATATTTTTATATCCGTGTCGATATTTGTATCTAACATATATTTGGACATAAATATAAATGCGCAATTCTGCAAATATATATATATATATATATATATAACTTAAAAGATTCAACCATATCAAGTCTTTGTATCATATATATATTTGTATTTGACATCTTAATCTGGATAACATAGTACAAATAGATCAAACATTTGCTTAACCTTGTATAAACATAGATAGTGGTACTCCCCCAAATAAAGCTATTTACGGAATAAATTGACGCCACCATAGGAATTACTCGGGCCGGAAGTTCACCAGATGGTGGAGGTCGGATGACTGAAGCTTCTTGATGTCGTTTGCTGTAACCTTGCAAGACTCCAAGTTCAGAGATCTTAAATTCTTCAGTGGCTTTAAATGTCGCAATCCTGCACTTGTTATGCGAGAATATGAGACATTTAAAGAGACCAATCCTGTCAATCCTGCATTTAAATGGAAGTGCAATAGAAGACATCTCAGATAGACATTTAAATTATGAACTGAACTCAAAAAATCCGACTAATTCACCACAGTCAAACCCTCCTTTCAACATTAAAAAAAAAGGGTGTAAAGTCATCGCCATACCGGAGATCATCTCCAATGCTTTATCTGTTAAGTTACAGTTCTGCGACAGATTTAGCAGCGACAGGGATGAAAGATCTTTAATATTCTTCACTCCGGCATCGGTCAATCCTCCACCGCATATTTCCAAGGAGCGCAAGTTCTTGAAGTCTATGAAATAAACTAACAGTTAATTCATTCTTAAAAGGAAAACACATCAAATGTGGAGTTACTCCAGAAGTTTTTAGGTCACCATGAGAGTACAAAATACAAAAGCTCTGATATCTTGCATGGAAAATAGGGGTTCAAAATTATGTTATTTGGACTCTTCACTTAAGTTATGTTCAGGTATAACAATCGGATTGTTAACCTAAAAAAAAAAAAAATTTGTCAAAAACAAAATGTACTATTCTCATCTGTAACACCCTATGCCAAGTTGAAGTAAGAGAGGCTAAAATTATCAATATATAGGTAGGTTAGGTTCTTGGCCATTCAGAAAAGCAAAGTGTCACATATCATACTTCGCAAGTAATTTGTCCCAGAATCAGTTATACGAGCTCCGAAAAGATCAAGATGAGTCAGTCCAGTCAAACCTGTCTCAAGAGAAGAAAATGAAAGAAGCAGTTAAATAAAAATACAAAACTGAATATATTTATTAATATGCACATGATCCAAGGTACAGCATCCTAAAATGCTTCGCCGAATGCATTTTTAGAGCTTTAAGATCAATAGAAAATTTTGCATCAGGTTGACAGGTTTTCAGACAATTAACTTGTTGACTAGAAACACAAACATATTACTTGATAATCAATCATGTTAAACAAATAAAAACGCCATTTCAAAGAATTGAAAGAAGCACTTGGAAACAATCGTAATGCACAGTCATACTTGTAAGAGCTGCAAGTCCAGCATCCGTAATTTGACGAGCATCGAGGTTGAGGGATTTAAGAGACAATAGTCCAGAAAGTTTTCTTAAACCGCCATCAGTAACTACAGTAAACGACAGGTTTATGCTCTCCAGATTACCCAAACCTACAAGATGTAAACCAATCAAATATTGTATGATCATGTACAAGAACCAATTGTTCGCAGAGATATCATTCTCAACATGCATATTAAATGATTTAAGTTCCTTAGACTACTAAATATGAGTTAATATGATTTTTCATCACTGCCAAGAATCTTTAGGATCATACCATACTGACCTCAGTAAGACTCTTAATTTCTAAAAGTTCCCTACGCTATACAACCTATATCGAAAAAGAAAATCATCTTAGCTTCAAGAAGGCATCCAAAGAAGGATAGCAAATCGGTGCAATAGCAACAAGGAATCATCTTAAAAAATGGCGACAGCAGAGAGTTATAGGAGCATCTTACCAACAAAACTGGAAACTAATAGTAACTAAAGAAACTGCAAACTACAGATGAGGGCATGCTATGAGAAAGATGGATATCTAACCAGAGAGATGGCGAAGGCCATTGCTTCCAACTTCAGTATCAGACAACTCCAAACATTTCAATCGCCGAAGACCTAAACAAGCAAAAGCAATTATTTTCAACCAGCAGCATATTTTTCTTGCAAAAGACGGCAAAGCATTATTAAGAGCTGAGGTAATTGGACAGTTTAATGATGATGCCAGTGTCATCTCACAACAGAAAGCAAAGGAAGTTAGGAACATTTACCTAAATTAATTATTTCTTCTTCAAAACTGAAGCAAGTATAAACTTTCAAAGCACTTAATTTTTTCATAGCCATATGATTAGGCTTCCAATGGGAAATACTGGCCCACATTAACTAAAATTGGCAGCATCCCCACCACATATACCAAATGCAGATGTACGAGATAATCTGATAAAAAGAAATCCCAAAAAGGACTACAATATTCCAATAAACTCATTCTAGCCTTTGTATTCCTTAAGAAAACTTAAAAAATAATTCCTCTAGCTATTAAAAATAATTTCCAATATCTTGTGATGGCAATTCGCAACAATTTTATTCTCGATCTTGTGTTCTTTTCTTTAAGTGTTCATATCTACATGTTTCTATGATCCTCCATTGGCTGAGAGCAGATGTTTCTATAGATCAGAAGAACAAAACAGAAATTATAATCAAACACGATAACAGTTTGAGCAAAAACCTGTCAAATGAACCAGCCCATCATCACCAATTCTACAAGAATCCAAGTTCAAGCTCTCCAAATTTGTCAAACCTGGAACCAAGTAAAAAAATCAAATCATCGACTGTAACTACCAATAATAAAAGTTATGAAATAAAATTCCCAAAGAAAACCATTTCACAAGATCCTATAATATGTTTCGCAAAGAATAACCTCTCATTATTTAGATGAATAATATTTGTTCTATTATACCCTCTCCATTATCAGATCTCCAAGATAGCGGAGACACATATATGAAGCAAAAATATACATATAGTTTATTTTCCATCAAACAAAAACAGTGAAGAGAGAGAGAGAGAGAGAGAGAG
>JBBYHL010000019.1:5539632-5550462 GCA_038381835.1 Adansonia madagascariensis | reverse complement strand
TATTTTCTACAGAAAACCAAAAGAAAAAACAATAATAATAATCAGTGATCGGAAAAACGGAAAAATAGAGAGAAAGTGAGAGAAAACAGAAGTGTGTAAAAGAAAAAGGCAGAGAGTAATTGGCAAAGTGTACTGAAGTGGCTGGTATCCGCAGCAAAATCAGGACCAACCAATAGTTGACACGTGGGTGTGGAGTTAGCTTCGGTGGGAGTTAGGTGCACTGAAAGGTATGATGGGTGAAACAAAGAAAGAAAGAAAAGAAAAGACGTGAGAGATAAACTTTGGTGGGTCCCATAGGAAAATGGGTCCCACTTTATTTTGTTTATGAAAATATTTTTTTTTGTTGGGTTTATCCAGTCTGAATATATTCGCTTTCATTGATTTTTTTTAAATTAAAAAATATTATTTTTAATAATTTTAACTTTTTTAATTAATTTAAAAATAAAATTTATTACAAATAATGCACTTTTTCAACTTATAAATAAAAAATAAAACTAAAATTTAATTATCATCTAAATTCTAAAATCAAAAGCAAACTAAAATTAAACAGAATTTAATAAAAATCTACCGAAAAATAAAGCGAGAACCTGAAGGGCCCACGTGGCGGCGATTTAGGGTAGGATTGAGTATGTTTTGTGCACGCAAACGTTTAGGGTATTTTATTATTACTGGGATTAATTTAATTTAATTTAATTTAATTTAATAATGCCCATTATTAGCCAGTAGCGCTGATTGAATTAAGTAATCGTAGCATGCCATGACATGACACGGGTGATTCACGGAGCAAGATAACTTTGGCCCTTCTAGCTGCGGATTAAAATATTTTTAAATATAAATTTTTATATTATTATTAATTTTTTATAATTAAATTTAAGTAAAATTAATTTTTATTTATTAAATAATAAATTAAATTGAGCTAATTCGAAATTGAAATAAGATTCAAATTCAATTTAATTTCAAAAAGGATCATAGCCTAACTCTGAGCAAATGGGTTAGGATAAGTTGATTTCTTTAGGATAAAATTTTATAATTTTATGAATAAAATTATATCTCTTATGTTAGATTTAAATATTTTTAAAAAATAGGATATGAATATCTCAATTTAATATAAAAACATAAAAGTAAAAAAATTTTTGAACTAACAAAAATAATCGAAGGTTTTCAATATATTTCTAATGTCATAGTAAATAATTTTTTATTATCAATATAGTTTATCTAATTTATAAGTAAGAATTTTAACTTATACTATTAATAATCTCTCTATCTACATTTGATACTATGAGTTAAGTGATACCAACTTAAAATTTTTTTTTTACTCTTTCTATAATTTCAAAATTTTTTTACTACATCTTTATTATTTAACTTTTAATATATTATTGATTAACTTCAACTTCAAGTGAATATGTATAGGAATAGTTTAATTAAATTGTTTATTAAATATATTTGTTTAATAATAAATATAAATTTAAAATCTTACATTAAATTATTTTATTTCCGCCATCACTTAAATTCAAGAGTTTATCAAGCTTAAGCCTTAGAATAAAAGCCAGACATTGCACACTTGGCATTTTATAGAAAGTGCAAAAAAATAAAATAAAATACATAAATGAAAATATTACAAGTTAAGGAAACTGAAAACTTAATCCAATTGCTTTATATAATCAATTGGTATCAAGTAAGTTTAAAATTTGAATTTCAATATCTATAATCTTTCTCTATGCTATGATCTCATTTATAAAAAAATTATGAGTTAAGTAATATTTAACTTAAATAAGAAAATTACATAAAAAGCAAATTAAAATTATAGTAATAAAAAAATTATGGGTATTAAGGTATTTTAATTTTTTTAAAAAAACATTTGCTACAAAAACTACTTAGATTATTTTTTAATATTTTAAAAGTTTTTTTAAAAATAATTACTCAAAAACCATGCATATAGCTTTTAAATTATTACTCTTTTTTAAATAAATTATTTTTATCTATAAAATTAGGGCGATGAATTTTAATATTAAATTTTTAAAAAAATCTTATACGACGACTTGTCCATCCAAATAAACCATGAGTATTAATATACTTGTCGAGAGGCCTTGAATATGTTTTTTTATCAAATTAATTTGGTTAGATTTAAATTATTATTTAATAATAAAAATTTAATTATAAAATATATAAATTTTAATATAAAATTTTAAAATACTTTATAAATATTTATTTAAACTTTTTAACCTATCTAAATCAAATTTAAATAAAAAATCAAATCATAATCTAACCTATTCACAAACACATACGGGTAGTGGCTTAAAAGGCCCATATTCAAATTTGCATGTTTCATGTGCATGCTTTATCCAGAATTCGAAACAATAAGCCATTGATGATCCAAAAAGGGCATTAACCAACAAACAAAATTACAAATCGTCGAAGCCCAAAGCCCCAAACTGCCAAACTCCTCAGAAAATATCTAAGACCCCAAATAAGAAGTAAAAGCCTCCCAAATCCACATCCAAAAGATAAACCCTTCTTGTTCTTCCTTCCCCTCATTTAACTTTCGTTCACCTCTCAAATTCCCCCCTAAAAGAACAAAGAAATGGCGACGCTATCGATCGACATCGCAACAACGTTCATCAACTTCACCACTCGCTGCCACCGCCTCAATCCCCGAACCTCACCTTTCTCCGGAATCAGCACTACGGTTCGCCCTTTCTTCTTCAAACCCACCTCTGTCGATACCATCTCCCTTTCTTCCAAAACGTTGCCTTCTTTGCCTCGCGCGATTTTATCTACCTCCAATTTCTCTAAAGCTAACCGCTGCCGCCGGTTCTCAGTAGCTGCCACCGCTACTACGACTCCACAGAGCGAGGATTCTGACGTTTCTACAAAAATTCCGCCTGATACTCGCGTTCCCGCCACCATAATTACCGGCTTTTTGGGCTCTGGCAAGGTAATAATTGCTACGTCGAAGGACAAAATAGTCTTTAAAGTTCAATATCTTGAGATTGAGTTCAGCCTGATTCTCTTGATTTTTTGGGATTTTAGGTTGGTACATAGTTTCAACGAATTTACTGGATTTTGTCTTTGGAATTAATAGTAATAGCTGTAAATTGCAGAAAAAAATTGTTGCGTTTGGTGAAATATATGCGAAATAATTGCCAAGTTTGTCATTTGTGACTTACAGGATATTATTAAGTCTGTTCAATATAGGAATTATGAATGTTCTTGTAATTGGTGCTAAATTGACATATGTAAACTGGCTTCTCTTTTTTTTTTAATTAAATTCGAATTTATTTACTAAAATATGTTAAAATATCAGTCAACAATGCTGATTGTTGTACGTGTGCACCTATTTGTCTGCTTTTATCTTCATTTACACATTTGGCAATAAAACTTTGCATTTCTTCGTCTGATATGAATTCAGATTTTCTTTTTCAAGTTTTGATTTAATAAGTTGGTTGGTTGTATTGATCTGTTTTATGTGTTGTGGAACAGACAACGCTACTCAATCACATCTTAACTGCAGATCACGGGAAACGCATAGCAGTGATAGAGAATGAGGTATGGAGTTTGGTTCCGATTTAAAATTCTTTGCTTGATGCCTTGATGTGATGGCAATGAATGGTTCACAATAGTTTGTCTTCTGGAAAATCATTAGACTGGGTGAGATGTTAATGAGTAATTAAATTTTTTCTCAAATGGAGCATTTCAGTATGGTGAAGTGGACATCGATGGCTCTCTTGTTGCTGCTAAAGCTGCTGGGGCTGAAGACATAGTCATGCTTAACAATGGCTGTCTCTGCTGTACTGTAAGGGGTGATCTAGTGAGGATGATTTCAGAGCTAGTCAATAAGAAGAAAGGGAAATTTGACCACATTGTAATAGAGACTACAGGTAGGAATTTTTTCAGATGACCCATGAAAATTTATAAAAGAAAATAATTAATTATTCTTTATTTCTAATTGTTTATGTATTTTTGCAATTGGTGTATATCTGAACTTTTCCCTTAGTTTGAGCATTACAATTTATTATGTTTATATCTTTTACATTCCGAATTTACCTTATCAGGACTGGCAAATCCAGCACCAATCATTCAAACATTTTATGCTGAGGATCAGATCTTCAATGATGTTAAGTTAGATGGTGTTGTTACTTTAGTTGATGCCAAACATGCTGGTTTTCATTTGGATGAGGTCAAACCAAAGGGAGTGGTCAATGAGGCAGTGGAGCAAATTGCTTATGCTGACCGCATAATTGTAAACAAGGTACTCATGTTGACTGTATTTGTGATGTGCAAGACACTGAGTTAGGCATTAATCAAGATCAAATTGAAACATGATTGAACTTGTTAAATTCTCTTGAACTATGACTCAAATCATTGCCTCATATTGTGGCTGCCACGTCTGATTTCCTTGAGACCATGTTGAATTTCAGTTCCTCATTTCAACAAACAGAGCTTTCTTCATTTTTCTGATTCTATGGTTCTTTAAAGACACCTCAACCAGATTTTGCTCATATAACTCTTAGAGGATGTGTTCGAAAACTTTACTTGTTATATAGAATTTGTCTCTCCAATGGCTAGCTGATATGATTGTTTGTACTTTTGATAGACTGATCTTGTTGGCGAGCCAGAAATTGCTTCCCTGGTTAAGCGGATAAGGGTGTGTTTTTCAACTTTTTCTATTATTAAATAATTTTATTGCACCTTAGGATGCAATTTGTTACTGGTTGTGTATTTTGTGTAGTTCTGAACTTCTGATTGAAGATGAAATTGCCTGCTTGCAGAACATTAATCGTATGGCTCATCTCAAGCGGACAGAGTTTGGAAAAGTTGACTTGGAATATGTTCTTGGGATAGGAGGCTTTGATTTGGAGAGGTTGTTTTCTACTCTTATTTAGCAGCTCCATTGTTAGTTAAGGAAATCATTATTTGGCTGTTTATCACCTCCTGAATTTTGGTTGTTGACTAACTTTTGTGCTTAATCTTGCCAGGATTGAGAGTTCAGTCAATGATGAAGGTGCAAAAGAAGATCATGCTCGCCATGATCATGATCATGACCACAATCATCACCATCATCATCATGATGAACATGACCATAAACATGGTAACTTTTGGTTGTTATGATACCAAATAGTCATTTTGCATGTATTTTAAAGTTGTTCTTCATCTATTTCATGTTTTTCTTTTTTAGCAATAGTATAAGTTCACTGTTTATACTATTCTTGAAGAGTGGTATCTGGATAGTTTAGTTTTGTTTCTAATAGTTATATGGATTGCATTTTTGTTATAATCCACAGTATGCTATTTTATTTACTCCTTTCTTTTCTAACAGATATCGAATTGTAATTTCTGTTTTGCATATAGATAGAACCCTTGCTTTGTGCTTTAATTACACCCTAATAAATCAGGCAAGTGAATAGGGAATAATGTCCAGTGTGTAATCTTAATATTTCATAATAAACTCTGAATTATGGCGTCGCCTATTGACTTAATGATTAAACAGGTAGTTGTCACCTGATTGATTTATTTGGTTTTAGATGCTAGGAGCAAATATAAGTTTAAACTTATGCTGAGTTGTCAAATTGCTAAAAACATAATCAGCTATAAAGAATCCACAGGCTAGTTGCTACTTTTGTTACCGCCTAATTGTCGCCCTCTCTGGTGGGTACAAGGTGTTCATGAAGGGTGGCCAAATTGTCATCTAACTGCAGATATGCAGATTCACCTTTTCCTATCTGTCAACCTGAATCCTGAACATGTAAAATTCTGGTTTGATGTGGATTTGGCACTTGAGCAATGAGATGTTGATGCTTTTGGCTAAGATCTAAATCTGAAGTTTGGGGTTTGAAAAGAAATGGGCAATTTTTAGAAGATCAAGAAGAAATAAGATTAGCTGTTTAGCAATATGTGGCACTTGCTCATTTCAATGATGTTTCAGAGTCTGAAGTCTTCTTTCATGCTATTGGTTATTGATATTGCCGACAAGCTTTATCTCTTGCGAACTGGAGCTCATAAAATCAAATATTGTTGCTTTCCTAGCTACACAAATAATCCTGATAACAACCTATATTCCTTATGAAAAGAGCTCCAATAAATGCCATCCCTACCAAAAGTTTGTCATTAGCAACTAGGCTTAGGCTACTGATTTTGGCTGTCTTTTCATTTTTCTTTCCTCTCCCCCATTTTTGGGCCCTCTTGTTTATGGTTCTGCTTTTTTAAGGGGATTTGGATATAATTATGCATGCTTACTAAATTTACAAATATCTTATCGACAGGCTGAAGCTTTACTCTTCTACTTTTAGCGAAGCTAACATTTTGCCATATGCAGACCATCATCATGATCATGATCATGATCATACTCATGACCCAGGGGTTTCCTCTGTAAGCATTGTTTGTGAAGGCAGCTTAGATCTTGAGAAGGTTGGTTTTAAAGCATAATCTTTCATCCAGATCGAGTTAGATTATTTATTACCATGACGCTAAATTATGGACATACTGAACTGTCCTGTCTAGTCAATAATGGGGTTTCTTCCGTCTTCATAGGTGCTATGGAATTTGTTTCATTATTGTGGATAGCTATTGTTTTGATTAGTTAAGTATTAAAAACTTTCATCATCGGTTGATTTACTTCTGCAATTATCTTGCAGGCTAACATGTGGCTAGGTACATTGTTGTTGGAACGCAGTGAGGATATTTATCGGATGAAAGGTCTTCTTTCTGTTCAGGGTATGGATGAGAGATTTGTTTTTCAGGTGAGAAAAAAACACTGGTTTCATTTGTCTGGTTGTTTTCTTATTGTCATATGCTGTAGTGACCCTGTCATTCGAGAATCTATCATCCTATTACATTTCGTTCTCATCCGTATAATGTATTAAGCTAGTTGCCTTGTTTCCTAGTGTTGAATTTGAATTGAGTTTGTTACTTTTTGGAAATGATGAACACAGGGAGTTCATGACATATTCCAAGGATCGCCAGATCGGTTATGGGGTGCGGACGAAGCGAGAGTAAACAAGATTGTATTCATTGGAAAGAACTTGAATGCAGAGGAATTGGAGAAGGGTTTTAAAGCTTGTTTACTATGATATGATTCGCTAAATACTGCCCATTACATTGCATTGCATTGCATTTCATTTTGACCTTATATTATAAATATGGCTCCCCTCTTTTGCATTTATGAAATATAGAAAAATACGCGAACACGTGTGTAAGGGGAAGGGCTGTAGGTGAGGTGGTCGCCATTGCGGGGTTTCTCAACTAAAGACAAGTCCTTTTTTTCCCCCTCTTTGATAAGTATTGTTCATGTCGAAAGCTTGAATGTGAAACCAAACTGAATTGACACGAATCAAAATAATCATAATTCTATTAAATTAAAAAATATATAAAAATTAAAATAAAATTAATCATATTCATATATTTTAATTTTTTTTTATAAAGCACATGTTTTTCTTTTTAAAATATTACTTTTAAAAGAAAAAAAATTACCCCATCAATTGGAGGTGAAAGTTTTAAATTTAGTTAGCGGAATTGATAAGTTCACCTATACCTTTACATTTAAAAATTAAAATTAAATGAAACATAAAATAATTTTAAATATCAATTGTAAAATTAAAAATAATTATTTTGACGACTTGTAAAGTGAAACTCATATTTTTTATTTTTTACCAATAATATTTTTATTTTTTTAAATATTTTTTTTACAAATATTTACTGTTCATGATTGGGTTGTGAACTAAGAATTTCTATTGTTGAGCTTTTAAGTTATATTCGGATTGATAAAAATTATTTTTTATTAATATTGATAATTAAAATTAAAAAAATATTTTTTTAATAAATTAAATTAAATTAAATTAAATTGATTCGAATTAAAAAAAAAATTATTCACCGTATACAAATTAAATCTATGAAATTAGACGGATTATTCAGCTTATTAATACTATTACACCCCTGTGAACTAAATAAAATGGATTCCAACGAGAAGAAAGCCTTATCCATCTAATATAAATCGAATCTTTGAAGTCGGACGTACTGTTGAGCTGTACACTAACGTGACCAAACTGGCATACGACAAATATGAACCGGGAATTGTGAGTAGAATTTCGGGAAAAAAAAAATAGAAGCTGGCGGGGTATCGGTGCAGAGTGAAAATGGAGAAGAGAAGACGATAAACAAGTCAAAACCCTAGTCTCTTGTTCACTCGCTCCCATTCTCATAGATTTTCCAACTAAAACTCTAGAATCCGAAAAGCGAATCGCGTTGCAAAATCGAAATGGAGGTGGAAACTCTTTCCCGCAACGGCATTTCATGCTCACCGCTGCAATCCTTGGTTCTGGAAGCCACCTTGCTTTCTCAAAGATCTCTTCTTTGCCTTCTATTTATGGTACATTTCTCACTTATCTTTTAATTAATGGGTAGTTTTTAGTCAGACTTCAGTCTTTGGGTCTTTTAAATTTGGTGCATTTTGCTGTTTTGATGGTGTAGTTTCTCAATCGAGCTTGCACGGTTTGGTTGGGGTTTTGATTAACAATGCTGGTATCTTTTGATGCTTTCATGGCTTATATGTGGTAAATTTCATAAAATCTATGCGCTAAATTCTCTTTTGGATTATTTTAATAGATTTAGATATGATATTTTTGCATCTCATTATAAATTAAGTATCTATAACTTGGCACTTTCTCTTCTTATTGTTTTTCTCTTAATGGATTGCGGCATCTTTTTGTTTCATGTTTCATTTCATGGTTATTTGGTTGCAAAGGTAATTCAAGGATACAATCAGCTTAAGCAGACAATTAGAAATTTATCATCCATGTTCAAATTTTCAAAGTCATCCCTGCAACCAATCAGGCATGTGTAAGAAGGAACTGTCTCAAAACCCTTGACAATAGTATTTCAATGTTGAAGTCAAAGGAGTATACATATATATATATATATATATTGACGTTTAATCTTTGCTCTTGGCTGTTAGAACGGGGGAAAGGTTGAAAATGGTTTTAAAATTTTACGTTTTCGTGGTTATCTTTTGGCGTTCTTATGGGAATGTGATCCGGTTCCTATTTGCCAAGGTGGGTTTAGCTTCCAGCTCGATGATGGCGATATGCTTAGTGCACTCTGGAATCTGGCTACTATCTCATTTTGCAAATATAAAACATCATGTGACTATATGTCTTCCATTTGTGTCCGACAATAACTGGTTTCCGAGATTGCTTGGTCTTTTCTTTAAGTTACATTGCCATTGTTAATCTATTCCTTCCTAGTCTCCATTTTGCAATTTCTTGTTGTATATGCTGTTGTTACTATCTGCCTCTTTTATGTATATTCTGCAACGATGTTTACGTATTTTCTTGTAAAATCTCTTCCAGATCGGATCTACTAAGCTCAATGATATTATTATTTCTACAGATCAGAGGTAGGGGAGGGTTTACTTTTTTTTCCCCCCTGTTTTTGACTTTTTGATTGATCATCACAACTATGATGTTAAAATACAAAAAGGGTAATCAGATAGTATATGTACCAATTACATTGCAGATTTCCTTTGGCCGACGTAATTGAAGTGCAAGATCCTGTTTCTGAGAAGAAAGGTGCGGGTGAAAGTAAGGATGATGGTGATAAGAACAATGGTGATCAATCAGATGATGAGGATGATGATGATTCTGAGTCGGAAGAAGGGAGTGATGAAGAGGATGATTCTGATGATGATGATGTTGAAGCTCATGGTGACAAAGAAAGTGACGATGATGAAGACGATGACGACAATGACGACGACGACGACGATGAAGATGAAGATGATGAGGAAGATGACGATAATGATGAAGAGGAGGAGGAGGATGATGATGATGATGATGACTAAAATGAGGGTGAACAGGACCAGCGAGGACCAAAACAAAAGTGAATGAAATTTGTTCCCTTTATTTGTTAAGCTAGGAGCACGAGGGTCGAAGTAATTCTTTTAGTCCTTAATTATTTAGAGAGTCGAGTCCTTCTAATCGTGGAAAGGTCAATTCATTGTAGCAAATATTTAGCTTTGCTTTCAGTCACTGGACTAATACATTGGATAATGGAAGTTGAATTATGGAAAACTTGCTAGGGACATTGTGTTCGGATCTGGTACATTAATTTTTACCTATTATTTTTAATACATTTATTATTATCATTTACATGTTCAAAGTAAACTAAACTTATTTGAGAGTCGGATAATTCGCTCCATAAATTTCGCTCAACTTGGATCAAGCTTAAGTGAAATATATATTTTTTATTTAAATTTAATTATAAAAATAATTTTTTAATATTTAAATTTTTTAACACTAAAATAAATAAATAATTTAAATCTAAAAAAAAATTTAAAAAAATTTAAATTACAATTTGCGAATTAATACGTGACATCTCAAATTCAAATCTTATCCAAGCCCAGACTCATCCAGCCCATTTGACATTAGACCGACATAGTAATCAGTGCTCATCCAGCCCATTTGACATTTGACCGACATAGTAATCAGCAAAGCAAGATGTCGATATTTGACTTTACCAATTTTATGAACCAAATATACGACGTCGTTTGGACAACCAGAAATATATATTTGACCTTTCACAAATTTCGGACCCCTCATTTTTTTTTCCCTTTCTGGTCCCCCGGTTTCTCTACGTTGGACACGACCACTGCCGCCTGACGTCCTCCACTGCACAACCTCCTGGTTGCTCTATCCAAGAAGGTATTATTCCCAACTCTAAGATCGAGTTTGTCTCTTCCTTTCTCTTGCATAGCTTCAGATCGAATTCGTTGAAAATTTTAGGGTTTTAGACTTTATTACTTCGGCAATTACGTTTTGTTTATTAAACCTTTTTCGCCATTTA
>JBBYHL010000019.1:5523700-5535251 GCA_038381835.1 Adansonia madagascariensis | reverse complement strand
GATTTTGACTAAACTTTTTTCTATTTAACATGTTGAGTAATATATTTGCATAAAATATGACCGGTGAGGGTTCAAAGACTTTGAAGCCGTCTAACCAATTATAAAAGTCTAAGCTGCCCGATCGGGAAAGCCAAACAGCAAAAGAATCCAAGCCTCTCTTTTCTTTCCTTCTGCGTAACTTCTTGTTGTTTTAATACTACTGCACCACATACTATTCTATATCTGGTTTTTGCACCTGATATTACCAAAAAAAAAAAAAAGAAGAAGAAGAAAACGAACTTTGGCCTTTGAATTGGGAAACCGAAGAAGGAGGAAAGCAGAGGGAGTGCGTGGAAATGGCTGTGGAGGAGTTTTTGGAGCAGTGCGAGCGGTCAGGTGATGCTGCCTACGCTGCCTTCAAATCGCTTCTGGAGAAGCTTGAGGATCCCAAGACCCGCACCGAATCCCGGGTGTTCCTTTCGGATCTTCATTCCCGGGTCGGATCCTCCGATGATTGCTTCCACAAGTACCATTTCCGGATCCAGGACATTTACCTGGACCGTCATGAAGGTAAGAATTTCTAATTAAAACAACATATTCTATGCAATTTTAGGCGTTAGCTTCGCCCTTTGAGTTTTTTTGTTTTAATTCTTTTTTTAATAAAGTTTTAAATAGTATTGATATGTTATGCATGGTTGGGTTGTAAAAGATAGATTTTTGTTTATTCCTATCACTCCTTTATCTTTACGTTTATCAAAGGAATCAGTCAAGATTTGCTGTAACTTTCAGTACCCGGGGACACAAAAAAGTTAATGATAACGAAGTTTGGTTTTGCGGAATGACTTAAAAACCGAGCCGGAAACTAAACCGGTTATATCATCGGTTCTCAGTTTTTTTTCCCCATTCAATTCAACTGATCCGGATTTTCTTTTCAACATTGGGTTTTGTCGTTTACTTCGGAGCATAAACATTGATTTTATTATTGCGGTCCTGTCGCATGTCCCACCAGAAAGAAAACATGTAAGCATTTCCTCTAATTTCTTAGCAGGCAAAAAGCACATGCCGAATATAATTAATTAAAGGGTCCATTTAATTGATACTTATAATAGAACTCTGATACATATATTCAATATTTTTTAAAATAATTTTCGGGTTCATATTTTTTTTATTCATATTTGAATATAATCGGATATATAAAAACTTCAAGAAAAATGAAAAGTTCGAATAATGTTTAGAGATGTCTACTTTATAATACATAAACAAGTCATATTAGGCAAATACTATAACCAAATAGAAGGTGCTTTAAAATGAAATTTTGGGTTTCGGAAAGAGATTCTGCATCACTAAGTTCAAAACTATATACGAAATATAGTTTGCAAAATTACAAATGAGGGGATTGTTCTGCTAAACTGTCATTGGATATCTTAACCAATGTAGTGTCTTTTCAGCTGTCAATGGCCAATATGTGATAAACAACTTTTGGCTTTGTTTACTTCTTCCTCAAATTTGTAGTGCCTTAACCAACGGGTTTAGAATTATCGACTCCAATACCAATCTCATCTACAAATACTCTTCAATGGCTACTTACTGGATTAGAGAGAGTTTAGGAGAAAAAACT
Organism: Adansonia madagascariensis; assembly: GCA_038381835.1. NCBI lineage: Eukaryota > Viridiplantae > Streptophyta > Magnoliopsida > Malvales > Malvaceae > Adansonia > Adansonia madagascariensis. The sequence continues at coordinate 5,533,654 of JBBYHL010000019.1, read as the reverse complement.
TTTACTAATATCACAATTCTGTTAGGAATAAGATTTTAATAGCATGTATGTGCAAACCTATTAGGAATGAAAAATGGGATTTAGTAATGGGTTTGGTCCTTTTGACAAGAACCGTATTCCAACAAGGATCTTCCGTCAATTTATTTCAATGGAAAGCTGCACACACACACACACACACACCGTGCACACATTAAATCCCACTGAATTCAGCAATGATTCCTGCTCCATCTGTTTACCTTTTTATACAACTGAATCATAAATAGCCCGTGATATGCTTGTCATGCTTCGTATCAAACAAATTTTGCACTATGTGCAGGCTATCAGGGAAGGAAGAAACTAACAATGATGGTGATCCCTAGCATTTTTATGCCTGAAGACTGGTCGTTTACCTTTTATGAAGGAATCAATAGACACCCAGATTCCATTTTCAAGGACAAGACAGTTGCTGAGCTTGGCTGTGGAAACGGATGGATAACTATAGCCATTGCTGAGAAATGGTTGCCTAATAAGGTTTGTTTTGGGGCTTTTCACCCTATTGTCTTGTGTTCCTTATGCATGGACATTTTAGTTATTCAATCCCTGTTATGAATCTTTTTTATGTGCCTGAATTAATCTTCTGCAGGTGTATGGCCTTGATATAAATCCAAGAGCAGTGAAGATTTCCTGGATCAACTTATACATGAATGCTTTTGATGAGAAAGGCCAACCAATATATGACGCAGAAAAGAAAACCTTACTGGATAGGGTGGAGTTTCATGAATCTGACCTGCTATCTTATTGTAGGGAACATGATATTCAACTTGAACGAATTGTTGGATGCATACCTCAGGTACTGTCACAGTTGTCAACTCATATGGTTTTAATATAGTAAATAATGAAGTTACATAAAATCCCAGTCCACAATACTTTCTCCTTTTTTTTTCCCTTGCAGATTCTTAATCCAAACCCAGAGGCAATGTCGAAAATGATCACAGAAAATGCAAGTGAGGAATTTCTACACTCTTTGAGTAATTATTGTGCACTTCAGGTTGGTGACTCTTTATTGGTTCCATTAATATTTAGTATGTTAGAATATTAATAACGTGCGACAAGCTTAGATATCTGACTCTATACTCATGCATAGTTGTGGTCATCGGTAAGGTTCCTTGGACTGTAAACTTAATTTATAACCAAGACATAAACATTATCTGGTGCTTTTCCAAAGGAATTTAGGGGTATTCCCTGCACCTGTTGATTAACAGAGCAGGAATAACGTTCTGGCTCCTTGTATGCTAGCTTTCATCTAGAAATCTCCAGTGACTGATTTCTGTCAATTCAGCTTGTGAGCTATCGAGATGATTGATCAGAAATTCATATTTGCAGCTGACACTTATAATTACTCTACATAGTGGTGTAAGTTAATGCTCCTGGCACATGCTTGGGATTTGGCTGGATGTTAATAGTGTCATTTTATTTAATTATTTCCATTTGATCAACTTTAATCCTGGAATTCTTGTAAATTAGTTAAATGTCTAGTAGGCCCCTTTTAGTGCAGTTAATAGGATTATTTTTCATCTTCGGTATGGGCCCATATCCATGAACCCAATTTCAACAATTCCTGTAATATTAGCAGACTGTTATATTTTGGCAAAAAGATTGCATGATTGCATCCATGAATAGATGTCGCATGCTCAAATATGCTTATGATGGATAAACTATACTGATTAGATGGAGTAGATATCAATGTATCCATTCTTGTATCTATTTCATTGTTAGATGGGAAGAACAATGATTGGGGTTTTATTTCTTTTATTATTCTATATTTAGAGCTCTTTCAAGATCAGCTTGGCTTAACTCTGGAAACCTAGGCATATTACAATTTATCAGGACAGAATTTTTAGAGCCTTTCTGTCCAGAAAAAAAAAAAAAATTATGATCTCTGAATTCTATCTCTCGTACTGTATCAACTTCATGGACTCTAGTTATCATTCCTGTATGTTTTAACTTCTTTCAATCCTCGGATCATTCCTTTATCAATTATGCTAAGGCAACAAGATTGCTGTCACACCTGTAAATATATTGTACCTAAGTCATTCTAATAAATAGAAGAAGGAAAAGGAAATCTAAGAACCCCCCTTCGCAAATACAGCGACTCAATAATTTCATTAATTTTTCCTTTGTAGGGTTTTGTTGAGGATCAATTTGGCCTAGGTCTCATTGCCAGAGCAGTTGAGGAAGGGATTGCTGTCATTAAACCTACAGGTATTATGATCTTCAATATGGGAGGCCGTCCGGGACAAGGAGTTTGTAAACGCCTGTTTGAAAGACGTGGTTTCCGTGTCACCAGGCTTTGGCAAACAAAAGTTCTTCAGGCAAGTAAATTCGTTTTCATTTGCAACCATTTCTTCATTCATATGTACTCAGCTGAAAGATCTTGTTACAGGCTGGGGACACAGATATTTCAGCCTTAGTTGAGATTGAGAAGAATAGTCCACATCGTTTTGAATTCTTTATGGGGCTTTCAGGAGATCAGCCTATTTGTGCTCGCACAGCCTGGGCCTATGGAAAGGCTGGGGGCCGTATCTCTCATGGATTATCAGTTTACAGTTGTCAACTTCGTCAACCAAACCAGGTGACATTTCATCAGAGTTTTTGGTTTTAGAAAGTTAATTTTTTGCCTTGCTTGGGGTAAAATAAAATAGCTGATCATTCTTTTAAACTGACAGGTCAAGGTAATATTTGAATTTCTTAGAAGTGGATTCCAAGAGATCAGTAGCTCCTTAGATTTATCCTTTGAAAATGATTTAGTTGCGGATGAGAAGATTCCATTCCTAGCTTATCTTGCCAGTGTTTTGAAAGAGAATTCTTGCTTCCCATATGAGCCACCAGCTGGATGCAAAAGATTTCGTAATCTAATTGCTGGCTTTATGAAAACATACCACCATATTCCGCTTACTTCTGATGTAAGAAAGCATTCTTGACTCTTTAATTCTTTTCCTTTTTTTCCCTGAATGACTTGATTAATCGTTTTGACTGTGGCTAAATATTAGTTATTTGCTCGACTTTTGTTTTCTCTTTTGTAAATCAAAATGCTTGTGAGTTTGCTTTGTTCTATTATGATGTGTTAAGGTAAATTAAATAAAGGAGGTTGGTTTACAAAAGAAGGACAGGCTGTGGTATCATTACAAAAATGTTGAAAACCCCATGCAATATTAACATCCTTTCAGATATCATAATAGGATAGTAACTGGTCAAGTAACTGTATGTTAAAAGAAAATTCTATTGACATTCTTGTAATAGATAAATTCTCACTTTTTTAATACATTATAGTTTGTGGTCATTGGGTAACTGTCTATTAAAAGGAGAAAAATGATTAATAATGACAGTTTTTCTTTCAGTTGTTTTTATGTTACTAGTACAACTCTTTCATTTTAGGAACTTCATCAATACCTTTATATTTTCTGGTGGTACAAAACTAAAAGTCTAAAATAAGGCAGTGAATGTAGTTAATAATCCCCATAGAAGTGAAATAAGTTTGATAACTGATAAACATCCCATTTATCATGGATAAATTGTGTCAATTTCTATGTATGGAACTAGAGTCATCGTGCAAGTGCTCAAATATAGCCATCTGGTGCTTCTTAGTTAGTTTTTCTACTCTGACATGATGGGAGTGTCATAGTTTTTGTCTTCACGGGATAATTGTGCATTATACAACAATAATTTAACTTAAGGTCATCCACCCAAGAGTTATTCTATATCTGTAGTCATATTCTGCTGTATGATATAAGCAAAACCTTTTAGGGTCATCATTATAATGGTTGATTTAATTGGGCATTTTGATAATTAAAATAATGTTATATATCTCTTTCTTCTATGTCCTTGTAGTTTTATGTTTATTTCTGGGCTTAGCTTTGTGAGGCTTATCAACAAAATGGCATCATAGGTAACCTAATGGCTTTTCCATTTCCCACTTACTACCAATTGTGATTAATACCTTTGTGGTTTCCAGCATTTGTATATTGAGCTCCAAACACGGTCAGAGTTTTCAATTCTAACAAGTTAGGTGGCTTGAAACCTTTGTAATAATAATTTATGTAGTAGTAAAATATCTGATTTTGATGCAAAGATTTAAATTCTTTGCACATTGTAAGCTACATCTTACAGCTGCAATCTTTGTTTTATTTTCTTATTTTAAAAGTAATCTGCACCTTAGTACAATGTTTCTGCATCTTAAAGTTGTGCTTTAGCATATCTGAGTACCTTTTCTATTATCTGCACTTCTGACTTATCATTTTCCATGATGTGCAAGAATGTTGTTGTCTTTCCTTCACGGACTGTGGCAATTGAGAATGCTCTTCGGCTGTTCTCCCCCCATCTCGCAATTGTTGATGAGCATCTGACCCGGAACTTACCCAGGCAATGGTTAACATCTTTGGCAGTTGAGGTATGGTCTATTTGGAGTCAGGTGTGTAAATGAGTCAAGCTAGTTTTGGGCTATCTGGACTCAGCTTGGTACCCAATCTTGTTTACTGTTGAGCTGAACTCAAACTCGTGCCACTCAGATAACATGTTGGTCTTCGTTTGAGTATTTTAATGCTTTACATCAGCAACTCGCAAGCCTAATTGAGCTTTGAATAATTTTATTTCATTCACATATACAAATAAAATGTAATATTATTTACTGGATCTATTTGAGTTGAGGCCAGAGCACAAGTGTATCTTCAAGCTCCATGTTTAGGTTGATGATAATTGAGCCAAATGGAGTTGAGCTCATTTAGCTTGATTATTTTGTCGAGCCGAGCTCAAGTACAAGATATGTAACTTGGCCAAACCTCAAGCCAAGCTTGAGTTTTGAGTTTCTTAGTCAAGCTGAGCTTGATTTTGTCACTTTATTGAGTCACCTTAGCTTGATTACACCTCTATAAGTGATGCTCTATAATCTTAATTCAGCCACACTTATCTTGTTCTCAAATGTTGCAGTAGACTTTGTCATGCAACTTGGACATTTGCACACACAAGGAGACATAAATTATACTTAGAAGATGATTAAGATTTATGTGTCTCTTTATCACTTCCATATTTTGTAGTAATAAATATTATTTTAGCACATAAGAGGAGGATCAAAATTTTCAGACAGAATGAATTTTGTAAGAATAGAACGCAAGGAGATCTTGCTGTCAAATAGATAATGCTCTAATAAATATTTCTTGCTGGAATTTAGAGATAGATGCTTTATTTTCAAATATATAGATGTCTGCGGTCTAGGAGGTTCATGTTTTTGTCCTTACACAACTTTGGCCTTGAATTGACAGACTTGTCATGATTCCCCTGCATCCCAGCCAAAGTTGCTAAAATGTGCTAACGCTTTACTTAAATGGAGCTATTGACATAGCCCTTTATAGGAATATTGACTGTATATTTTACAATAAATTCTTTTTATTCAAATGCACTCTGAATTTTATAGTTATGCTGTTGTGTTTCTCCCCTTTCTATGTTACGAGTCGTCTGACTTCATGAACTTGCAAGAAAGTGCTAGCATTGGTGGCCTAAATGGCTAAACATATGTTTCTTAATGACTTTCCAGGAGCTAGTACTATAATCTTATTTACGAAACTATCTTGTGACTTTGTTGTTTGACTGGTGGATTACGGCAAGGAATTTGAAATCGCTTTGGTTTTTTGCCTTTTTAGAATTAGTCATAATTTTCAAGAATGTATTCCGAGCAGGCAGAACAAATAGGGGAAAGAGAGGCATTATACTCCACTTCAAATTCGTCCACCTTGATGTTTGAGTAATATGTTTCAAAATAATTTCCACTTTCCCACAATGAAATTCACTTTTCAACTGCTGCACTTCATAGAAGTACTAACTTTAGCTGGCCCTCTAGCTTTTATGTCACTGCAAGGGTAAGTTTTTAATAGAAGCAACGAAACCTGGAATTGGACATTCACTTTGAAATTAGGGAGCAGAAGTTGGGGGGGAAATCAAAGATAATCAGAATCAGTTAGGGAGAAACATAGGGAATAGGGAGAGAAATGGAAGAATTAGGGCAGAAAACCAGAAAGAACGATAAAATTGCAATATTCAATTTCAAATATTCAGCGTCCAAAACCTTCTCAAACTGAAATAACATATGTATTAATAAACTAAACCCTAAATACTAATAACAATGCAAATCCAAATCCCTGTTTAATAACTGATTCTCCATCAATATAGTTGCTGAGTTTATATATTTATGTTGCAGAGTGCAGAAACTGGCTTGTCAGAGGAAGTAGTTACTGTCATTGAAGCACCACGCCAGTCAGATTTAATGATAGAGCTGATAAAAAAGCTGAAGCCACAGGTCGTGGTTACTGGGATAGCTCATTTTGAGGCTGTTACTAGTTCAGCTTTTGTGCAACTATTAGATGCCACCAGAGAAATTGGGTCTCGTCTTTTCTTAGACATATCTGATCACTTCGAATTATCCAGCCTTCCAGGTACCATTGGAATACTAAAATATCTATCAGGAACTCCTTTGCCATCACATGCGGCTATCCTTTGTGGCCTGGTAAAGAATCAGGTATTTTTGAAGGAAACTAGGTCATATGACTATGGGGTTTTCTATGCATGTGGTCAAATTCAGAAGTCATTAAATTAACTTTCAGTTTCAATCTCTTTAGTTTCTATTTAGTTTGTTATTGCTGACAAATTCCATTATTTGTGACAAAAACCTCTTCCCAGGTTTATTCAGATTTAGAAGTTGCCTTTGTAATTTCAGAAGAAGAGGCCATCTTGAAGGCCTTGTCAAAAACTGTGGAAGTACTTGAAGGGGATACATCATTGATTAGCCAGTACTACTATGGTTGTCTTTTTCATGAGCTTCTAGCTTTTCAACTTACAGACAGACATTCACTTTCAGAGGTTTGTGAATTAATTCTCGAGTATATAGAATAGATACACCATTCTTCCATTGGAAAACTTACTTTACTAGTGAAAGTATAGATCTATTTCAGATTGGCAACAAAAGTAACTGGGAGTCTTTTTCTCTTAGCAATAAGAAAGGGCAACCACTAAAAAAATGTCCTCGACCTTTCTTTAGCACACTGCATACAGTTTCTGTTTGAATTTAAGCATTTTATTAGAAGATATTCAGCCTATGTTGCTTCTGTATTAAGAACATGACATGAAGCTTGCTATCAACACTCCACAGGTCAGAATATTTCCATTATTAGATCAACTCACGAGGATCATGCGTGAATTGACATACTTGGTTTATAGCAAATGTTTATATCTAAGCGTGTAAAATGCTCCCACAGACTTTTGTACTTCTCTGGATGTTGGACAGGGTAACTATCATTTTTTATAGTTGCTGTCCAATGACCATAGGAGCTTTATCTACTTTCTTACATGAATTTTTAACCATGGGTTGTCATTTCTGAATCTAAGATTTCTAATTGGAGGAGCTTTATCGACTTTCTTATAGAGATCTGAAAAGTCCAAATCAGTTGAGGTGATTGGGTTTGCTACTTCAGCAATCTCAGTCCTCAGTAATGCTGAATTATCCATTTCTGAAGATGGGAACTCCCTTGTACATATGGATGTGGATCAATGGTTCCTCCCAATGCCTTCTTCAGTTAAGGCCGCTATCTTTGAAAGTTTTGCACGACAAAATATGGCTGAGTCTGAAATTGATGTCACTCCTAGTATAAAGCAATTTCTTAAGAGCGAATATGGTTTTCCAACTGATAGCAGCACAGAATTTATATACTCAGACTGCTTACAAGCTCTTTTCAGTAAGCTAGTCCTTTGCTGCATTCAGGAAGGAGGAACTATGTGCTTTCCAGCTTGCTCAAATGGCAATTATGTTTCTGTTGCTAAGTTTTTGAAAGCGAAGATTTTAAATATCCCCACAAACTCTGAAGAAGGCTTTAAGCTGACAGAGGATATACTCAACAAGACGCTTGAGACTGTGAAAAAGCCATGGGTATATATTTCTGGTCCAACAATCAACCCAACTGGCCTGCTTTACAGTAACAAAGAGATGGAAAGCATTTTAACTACGTGCGCAAGATTTGGGGCAAGAGTGGTGATTGATTCTTCATTCTCAGGGCTGGAATTTGAACATGAAGGTTGGGTTGGCTGGAATCTGGGAGGCTGTTTGTCAAAACTATCTTCTTCTGGCAACCCCTTTTTCTGTGTTTCTCTACTTGGAGGACTGTCTCTGAAACTGCTTACCGGAGCACTCAAATTTGCTTTTCTTGCTCTAAGCGAACCACTTCTAATTGAAGCATTTCGTAGCTTTCCTGGCTTAAGCAAACCTCATTGTACTGATAAATATACAATCAAGAAGTTGCTGGCTCTGAGAGAGCAGAAAGGAGGCATGTCGGATGTCGTCAAAGAACAAATAAGAATTTTGGAAAACAGAGCTAAGCGTTTGAAAGAGGTAAAACTTTCTGCCCCTTCCATCCCTGAGGTGTTTGCTCTCATCTCCTTTGTATCTCTTAACATGGTGTGAAATATATACTTAATGCATGTGTGGATTAAAATCTTATCTTACTACTCTTTAAAAAACAAGCAATTGATCTATATCAATAACTACTCTGATTTTACTGTAATTGCAGCCAGTTACTGCCAAATCAATCCCTGGCATAGTCTTATATATTGTCCTTGAGTGGATTGTTTTGAATGCTAGATTTGTAAGTGGCAACATTAACTTTTCTTTGCTACTATTCTTGTAATAGGTCCTCGAAAATTGTGGGTGGGACGTTCTTAGACCCTGTGCTGGTGTGTCAATGGTGGCAAAGCCCTCTTTCCTCGACAAGGCTGTAAAGCTCAACCATTTACTTAAATACACAGGCAGCGGTGAAAAGGATGCCACCTATGAAGTTAAGCTAAACAACTCAACCCTGAGGGAAGCCATTGCCAAGACAACGGGCTTGTGCATCAACGGTGGCTCATGGACAGGAATTCCTGGCTACTGTCGCTTCACAATTGCATTGGAAGATAGTGAATTTGAGCAAGCATTGGCTTGCTTAGTCAAATTTAAAAGCATAATCAATAACTGAATTATGCTCTGAATTATGCTAGTCTAGTTCATTGCTTTTACAACAAAGGCATATATGGAAAAAAAAAACAAAGAAAAAGAAAAAAAACACTCCTTTGGGTTTTTAAAGAAAGTTGGATTCTTTGCTAAAGTTGATTCTTAAATTTGTTTGGGCTACTGCTTTATAAAGCTATGGTTTTTTTTTTTTTTTTTTTCTGTTCCCTTCCATATCAAACATTCTTCAAGCATAAGATCATGGAATTCAGTTTCTTTCTGTTTTACATCATGATTTTAAACCTCTTTTTTTTTGGGTGAATGCACTGATTCTGCCGTATATTTGCGTGTTAAAATTCCTTAATCACTGGCTCTGCCTGATGTTTTAGCTATCAGTTTTTCCATATCAAGCTCAAAATGCAGAAAACTTGACAAGTTTGATGCCACATAGAAGGGTCAAGGATTCATGTTGGCTAACAAAAGGCCATAACGCAGGATTTCTTCAGTTTTATTTCCACACTGTATATTGCAAGACATGCATTTAATTAAAATAAAACCATGAATTGCATATGGTTGACGGATTGAAAAATGAATTTGCGAGTTATTTTATTTGATTTGTAAAATAAAATGTGAAAAATGAAATGTATACATTACGTACAAATTAATTAAACTTTAGTATGTTTATATACTTAAAAAAGCATAAAATGATCAGATTTAAAAATACGTAAACATTTATTAAAATTCTGAATTAACTATTAAATATCAGTAAGGGGGCATTTCATTTGCTTCGTACAATCTTACGTTACATTAGAGGTTTTGTGGATTAGAGAAGATCGATTGACATTAAAAAAAAAAAAAAAAGCTCAATAATCGACCCGATTTGAGTCCAATTACAACGTAACTAGGAAAGGATAACATTCTTTTTTACTCTATGGAGAGCTCATTTATTTTGA
>JBBYHL010000019.1:5501432-5514121 GCA_038381835.1 Adansonia madagascariensis | reverse complement strand
ATTTTTAATATTTTATATTTTATATAATTAATTTTTTATTAAATTAAATTTTAGTATTTTATTTTTAAATTATTATCTGGTATACTGAGTTTTTTAATTCCACAAGCAGGGATAGGGTTAAAAGATTGTCACATATTTTATTTATTTATTTTTTATTTTTTAAATACATAATAAGTACAAATAGCAGTCTTTTAATATGTTTGTAAAGTTAAAAAACTACACCATCGATATAACAGATAATAATCTTTTATTTTTATATATTTTCTTTTTTTTTTAATCTATGATCTATCTATATAATCTATGTAGAAGCACAAATGTAAATAATCTTTTAATCTGATAAAAATAGTCATTGTAGTTTACTATATTTTTTAATTACCATTATAAATATTTTTTTATCGTTAATAAATTTATATAATTTACAAGTAAAAAGTTTAATTTCATTAAAACGCTCTCTTAAAGAAATTAAGTTGATAATAAATAAAAAATTAAAAGTTTACATAAAATTACTTTATCTTAAAATTTTAATTTTACTTATCTTAAAAACTAAATTAACTTATTCAATATAAATAAAAGAATTGATTTTATATTACCTTTTATCTACGTAATTAATTTTTCAATAATATAAAAATGAATAATTTCATAATAATTTGATATACTTTGTACAGAAAATAGACCTTACATGTTAATACAAATTTTAATTAATTTTAATTTATTAGTTTTACTAGTTAATGTAAATTTATTAGTTTTATTTTGTCAATGTAAATTTATTTGTTTTATTTATTGTAAAATATATAATTTTATATAAAATTAAATAAATTAATGAGTATTCACATGTAAAAGCATGTCATAACAAATACTAGTATATATAAAAAAACGAATGTAAAAAATCTTTTAAACTGACAAAAATAATAACTATTGTTTACTTTATTTCTAAATTGACAGTATACATATTTTTATTAATAATATTTATTTAATTTAAAAATAAGAAGCTTAGTATGATTAGAACATTTTTACTAAATGATACTAATGATAGCATCTGTTATTATTTCTTGTATTATATAATAACCATTGAAATAATATTTGTTATTATCTATTTTTTAAAACTTTATCCAAATATAAATATATATATATATCTTATGTTACTACTTATAATCTTAAAATAATTATTACTTAATTAGTGATATAATTAAATACGAATTAAAATAAAAATTTTTCGCTATAAAATAGATGCTTTAACTATTATTTTCACAAAACATCAAATATTAAATAATACTTTATTAACCACTGTTTTTTATTTTTGAATACAGTTTGTTTTTGCTTTTTATTTTTTTTTATAACTGTTTTTGTTTTGTTTTTTTTTTTTTTTTTTGCTTTTTCCCAGATAATATTTCGTTTATCATAACATCTTTCTGTATCGCATGCTTTAGCAGATTTTAAAGTATCAGAAATTCAATTATAACATAAATAACTAATATAAACATAATACGTATATACGAGTTATTAGGTCTACACTGCGTTGCACTCTTTAAAATGTAAAATTCTTATACTTGTAGTTGTAGGCAGCAATTAAAAAGTTGAAAGCAGAAGGAAGAAACAAGAAGAAGAAAAATGAGGGCAGAGCATTTGGATTCTTTACCAGGAGGTTGCATACACAATGATGTTATATTAACGTACAAAGCAAGAAATTACTAATACAGGGAGTCGTTAAAGCATGTCAAACAAAATTCTGTAACACGAACTTGATTATGAGTATTAACTATGGGTATATTTTATCTTTTCAAAGTTTTTTATCATATTTGGAAGATCTATGGCTATATCTACATACACATGTTTAGATATAAGTCAAATATAAATGTCGAACACAAATATTTTAAGAAAAATAAAGAGAATAAACACACATAATAAAAAAAATAACAAATCAAAGGGGATAGCTTAGCAAACAAAGAATGACACTATATCTACAGTCAAGGGGGTACAGATAGGCAGGGTCGCCTTAACTTGGGTGCATCTATTGAAAGGCTGAAAAATACAGACTCTCACCTGAAAAGCAAATATATATATATATATATATATATATATATATATGTGACTATAATGGAGCAAAAGGTATTTCTAGTGGAAATAGAGAAAGATTAGAAGAATTTACAGTTAAAGGTCAAGAACTGGTTTTAGCCTTCTCTTGACTTCGCTGTGTAGTAGATTAATCTACTCAAGAATCATAGATAAAGCAGCTTTGCAGGATTCATCATCCCTGAAAAACAAGGTCCATCTACCATCAAATAGACCTTTTATCCTCATTTTCCCATGTGTGCCAGATTTAGGAGATCCCAAAAAGAGTAAAGTTGATGGACGAATCCGTAAATGTAGCCATCTTCAATGCTGATCATCGATTCTAGGCTGAACATAAAGGGTCAAGAAACAAGTAATTACTTTTGAAGATATTAGACAAACATAAGTAAATAACAAAAGTTAAAATAACATGATATATTATTCAACCCCGACCAAAAAATAAAAGAAAAAGTCAGGATTGGTTCAAATCACTCAAGTTTTGGTAATTCACTTTTTAAGTTTATTTCAAATCAAGTATATCTCAGGTCATCGTTTATAATGGTATTATATTAATCATTTGTTAACTTAATTGAAATTTAAAATGGTTATGCTCAACATAAGCTTTAAGCTAGTTTCAAATGAGATTCAAGATCAAATAATGGTACAGGACTACAGGTCAATTCAGGTCTAGGTTAAGTTTAGGGTCATTTTGGGCTTTATTAGGGTTAAGTCAGGTTGGGCAGGTCTTTTGTGCAAGGAACTTTTGCAGCTCTAGACCGGACTATAAGATACCAAGACCAACCTCAAGTCCTTCCTACGTTTAGTAATTAAGCTAGAACCTAAACCTGACAATCAATGTATCTCATCGTATTCATATTATTTTTTAGAGTATGTCATATTTTTTTTATATTTTAGTTATTTTCTCATGTTACGTCTATGTCATTTAATCATGTCTATCCAAAATTAGTAGGTCTACTAAAAACCAAAGCTCTTATTTCAAATAGGAACTGAGATGAAGAATTCAATAAAGTGCACACAAGTTTTTGCATCCTTTAGTAGGGAATATATAACAGAAAGTGTAGCCGAACTTATATTTGTACCGGCCAAAGATGCAGCAACACGAACAACTCCATGGTGCTGCATCAAAGGTAACTCCTCAGCAAGGAGAACCCATCCTGATGTGCTCGTAGAACCTGCTAGAAAGAAGAAGACAAGTCTTTGCCTCTCTCAAACGCAATCATAAAAGACAATGCACGATGCCATGATAATGACCAGAGTCAAGGAACAATAAATAGTTAATTATGCAACAATAACATGTAAGAAAATTTCCGAAAGAACCAGAGGGGACAGAATTACTCATAATAGAATAGTACAAGAGTGATCGGTACCAGACAGGGGAAAGTGAAAATTAGAGTTCTTTTAGATAGTGTTCGGAATCATTTTTAAGATCATTGTAGTGATCTAATTATCTTGGTGATAAATTCACCAAGGTGATTTGATCACTAGTAATCTTAAACATTTATGTGTGGTACAATATTATAGATCAATAGTAATCTCAGTGCCACAACGACAAAATCCTTCAAAATGAATCAAAATATGAGGGCACACAATACATGGTAAACGATAAGTGCACTAATAATGATCGACTAAGTACGAGGAGGTAACAAAATATTCGTTACCTTATTAACTTCGTTAACAATTTTAACTTTCTGCTGGTGGTCTGTTAAATATCTGCACGCTATGAAACAGAATGATTAATCTAAAAACACAATTTCCAAGATACAGAACTCCAGCCAACATTTCGACCGCAATCGAGCTTCTTCTCTAACCTTTTCTCACTAACATGCACAATTTATTTGTTACAAAGTTCTAATTATTATTCATCTAAGGTATTTTGGAGCTGAAGATTCAACCAGAAACATTACTCGCTTTCAAAGAAATCCAAGGCAACATTTCAGTATCATCGAACTTACCTGAATCTTAAGAAAAGGTAGCAAAATTGACAACCAAAGGCAGCCTAAATAATTGAGAAGGATGGAAGCACTACCATCAATTTCTTCAGATAAGTTTCACTATAGAATTCATAAGAAATTGCCCAAAATAAGTTCAAAATTATCTACTGAATGAATTTAAATTGTTGATAAAATCAATAATTAACTGCCAAAAATTACACATGGACTAGTATAAATCAAACGAATAAAAAGTATAGAGAAACCCTGAGTTGGACTAAGGAGAATCGATATCTGGATCTCCAAAAGGGAAACCACTTTCCTGGTAGATTAAATGTTAGAATTTAGCACACCACAATTCCTTCTTGCTCCGCCTTCCTATTCATTCTCAATAATTCCATAGCCCAACAAAGAAAACAATAAAATTTGCTTCAATATTTTCTTCTCTATGTGGAGCTTTTGATCAAAGTAACTACCAGGGATCTCGATCAAGGAAAAACACTTAATTTTAAATAAAATTGAAAATAGACAGATGATTATTGCCGATTTTTTTCCCCTTTGCTGGAAAAGTCGAGGCAGCCTTTCATGAAGGTCGCGCTGGCATCAGTTTGGAACGGTTCTGGTACAATTCGTATTGAATGGCCTATGCCCAAAACTCTATTGGGTGTCTTTCGGTTCTTAAGTGTCTTCCAACCGAAGCCCAAAAAGAAGTAGGCAATGGCTAGCAGAAGTGGCATCAGGACGATTTATATTACGTCCTTTTATATTCAAATTAGATTTAAATATTTTCGATAGTTCTGGGTTAGACTTTGGACATGTAGCAAGTCAATTTATTTCAAATTCGATGTGATAGAAAATTTTGAATAGGTCTAACTTTTAATTCCATTAAAAGAGTTAAAAAAGATAAATTTATTTAAAGATTAAGGTTTTTTTTATATTAATTTTTTAAATAAAATTTTTATAAATTTTATTTGACTAATTTTAAATAATTATTTAATAATAAAAATAATATTTTTATTTAAATTTAATAATAAAATATAAAAATATTAATAAAAAAATAATATTTTTAATAATATAATAAATAATAAAATTAACTTTTGATATTGCCGAAACAAGCGGAAAAATTTAAAAATGGTCGAACCCCAACTCGAACGGGTCTAAGTTGAGAGAGGGGAGGAATATTCTTATGCTTCAGTAAGCAAACCTTTGATCATCAACCCCAACCTTACCTTTTCGACCTTCTCGTCTTCAACGTAAAACCCCTTTCGTTTCGGCACTTTCTTCATTATTAAACCCTAATCCCCCAAAATGGGTTCATCTCGATCTTTAACGTAATTTTTTTTTAAATAAAGGAACATTCGAAATTCCTACGTTCAGCTTGAACTTTCCCGGAGAAGAAAAGCTAGAAAAGTATTCTTCCTGGAAATTTGCAATCCAAGTAAATGCAAACGTCGTATCGTTTTATTTCTCGCCTCCTTCGCTCCTCCAAACACTCTTCTTCCTCGGTTATCGTCAACACATCGTTTAACAATCTCTCAAGGTTGTATTTTTTAGAACCCCGATATCAGGGCTTTTTTCAATTTAGTCCATATACAACAAATTCTGGACAAGTCAGAGGTTCGAAATGTTTCGTTTTGCTGGGTTTTGTATTGCCCGCTAACGATCCCATCAGTTATCAGCATCATAAACATTTTTACTCTTCCCATCGAAGTTAGTAGTACTATCTTTTTCTGTAAAAAAAGGTTATTTTTTTCTTCGGAAATTGTTTTCAAATGAATATCGGTGTATATGTGCAGGCTTTTTTACGAGGGCTAAGCAAATAAAGAAGATTGAAATCAATGATCAGCACAGGTACGTCCTTTTTCTTTTTATTTTTTTATCTCATTTAATTCATGGTTTTCATGCGATGCTTGTAAATGTAGTTGGTCTTTTCGATAATTGAATGTTAAAGAAAAATTCACGTAATTTGCCCTTCAAAAGAATCGCAATTTGATTTTTAGCCTTTTGGATGTTTCTTTTGTGCATCCAATTGCACTTTTAAAATGGTTGCAATTAACAATAAGCAAGAACCAAATGGGGGCAGGCTAAGGGAGAGGTAGTGGTATCCTTGTAATGGGGGAGAAAAAACCAAATTTCTTATTATACTTCTTTTTCTTGGATGGTTGAGGTTACCAGCCACTGAATCCTGGTCATCTGTTGGCTGTGTTTTATATTTCATTATAAGTCGCTTGTGCTCTTTTCATTTCCATCTGATTCTTTCGTGAATGCTTAGAATATATCTCAGCTTACTTATAATCCGTTTGCCTTAAATCTTTGACCCTCTAGTCAACGAGCTGTTACAACTGCATTATGGTGCAACTTCCTCGTCTTTTCTCTCAAGTTTGGGGTCTGGTTAGCAACCTCTAGCCATGTTATGTTAGCTGAAATGGTTCATTCAATTGCAGATTTCGCTAATCAGGTAGTTAAATCTCCTTTTTTTATTTTTTCTTTTCCTTTTATTTCTTCACTTCTTGATATCATTGTTACGATCATGCTAGCTTTAGTCCCTTGATACTACTTCATTGCTTTATAACTAAATTTATTGATTATGGAATGCACAGAAACTAATCCATGTTGCATTGTAGGCGCTGCTTGCTTATGGTCTGAATAGTTCAAGGCGTGCACCAGATGCTATGCATCCGTAAGTCTCTTTTCCATAGTGCAACCAGCCTTTGCTAATTGCAGTAACTCTGTTACCAGTTGTTATGATTTTCCAGTATGGCATGATGCATCTAGGTGTTCATGAATATTTGATGTGCCTTTGGATAGTTTAGTCATCTCGTTATTTAAAATTTCTAGTAAATAAACAAATCTGTATATTTATTTATTTTTGAATCCCAACTTGACATTATCATCACTTTTTTTTTTTTTTCAAGAATTCAAGTATTTAATTTAATCGGTTGCTGTTCTGAGCTAGAGTAGAAAGTTAAAAAATTTATATTTTTTTAATATCTCAAAATTTCTTGCAACTTAGACAGGTGAATTTTATTGGCTAATTCCTATTTTTTAATATTATGCATGCATACTACACTGAATTATTTGTAAAAACAAGACGCAAGTTCACATGTTTAAGTATATTCTGAAACCTCTTCTTTGTTCTCAGGTATGGCTATTCCAAGGAAAGATTTGTTTGGTCCTTGATATCTGCTGTAGGCATATTCTGTCTTGGCTCTGGCGCTACAATTGTTCATGGAGTTCAAAACCTGTGGACAACACATGTACTTGACTTAGTCATTTTCCATATATATATATATATATATATATATATATATATATATATATTCTACTTCTTTAGTTTTTTTCCTCATTGTTGTTTAAAGCTATTGCCTTGACAAATGGCAGCTTATTTTACTCTCTGTCTTATTCAGCCTCCGGCTAATATTGAGTATGCAGCTTTGGTGATTGGTGGTTCATTTATAATTGAAGGTATAATTGGGCATTACGATTGCATGCTATTATGTTGTCTGCAAAAGTGCCTTAGCTTAACTTTATTCCTCCTCAGATTTCCCTCTTTAAACTATCGTATCTTCTCTTCAGGTGCTTCTCTTGTTGTTGCCATACAAGCTGTCAAGAAAGGTGCAGCGGCAGAGGGAATGAAAGTAAAGGACTATGTCTGGCGTGGCCATGATCCTACATCTGTTGCAGTCATGACAGAGGTGAATTTTCACTATGCCTCTTTGCACTTTTAATTGTTAAAGAATTGAACTTGTTAAATGTGAAATTGGGAAGTTTGGAACAGCATTTAAATGCGAAGTTGGAAAGTTTGGAACAACATTAAAGAGTTAGAATGAATTTCAGATATACAGTTGCTATAGCAGTAAGATTGGAGATGATATGATTTCTTGGCATGTTATTTTGGTTTACCTTAATTGCCATGTAGAGTACTTATATTTGAAACTATTAAGCTATGGATAGATCTATTATTTAGGTAACAAGAGTCTAATTTTGACGTATGTACGATTAGCTAATTTAAGCATTTAATTTCACATGTTTTTCCCTTCAGCCTTGCAAAGGGAAAAGTAAAAGTAAAGAAAAGAAAGGAAGCACTAGTACTAATCTTCAGTTATTTTGCACATCTGCTTACCCAGGGGTAAACATTCCCGGTGCAGCCATATTTTGCACTACTGAGAAATAACACTGCATTTGTGGGATTTATGGAATCTACATGCAGATGAGCTGGTTGAATATTTTTATTGGAGTTTTTCCTGTTCTTATTGTGATTTTATAGTGTGACTTCCTCTTTTGAAGATGACATATTTTACAAGTCATATGACACAATCCGCAGAATGTATACAACTGGGCTTCTCTAGTAATGCAACTTAAAAGGCTTAACAAGTTATCTTGTTTATTGTCAATTACTGATGGGTCATACCTTAGACATAGGTGCTCTTGACATGGTTAATTTAACAAGCAGCCTTAAATGAGAAGAATCATTTGTAAACTCCTTTTCCTCTTGATCCATTAAGTATGAAAATTACATTAAAGACTAATTAATTTTGCATTAAGTATGAAAATTACACAAAAGACTAATTAATTTTGCATTTTCGTAGGAAGAATTTCATAGTTGCAGATATCTATATCTATGTCTCCATATGCTCTTCTTTCTGGCCCCCATAGGGTGTAATTTCTCTTGCATGAAGCAGATTTAAGGGTTTCTTAGCTTAATTGATCAGCTCCTGGTATAATGATAAAGGAATTGTTGCCCTCTGCTCTAAAATATTTAATACATTTGCTTTGGTTATTGTTTCGAAAGATCTAAAGGTATAATACTGTCAACTGGACTAGATTGAAAATCTGTTACTTAAATGGTTGACATTCTTTTCTTGTGCCTTTGTTCCTGGCATCTTCTTCTCCCTTCTCTTTTCTGCATACCTTAAGGATCATGGTGAGTGTTGATTGCATTGCCTCTACGTTGTATATTTTCCCAATTCCCTTTTTCTGACTTCTGCACTGATCACATGTTTGAACATATCTTTATGCACAGTTTTTCTCCTTGGTTCAGTTATTAAAAAAAAATTATAAGAATCATGATGATAACTGTGAGCTACTGCAGTTTGTTTCTATGGTTGCTTCACAGTAGATTATGTGAACTTTTTCAGGATGGCGCGGCAGTAACTGGTCTTGCTATAGCTGCAGCATCACTTGTTGCAGTGAACACAACTGGGAATGCCATTTATGATCCCATAGGCTCCATTATAGTCGGCAACCTTCTTGGAATGGTCTGTTATACTTCTTACCCCTGAATTATTTACATCTTAACTGAATATCGGTAAATACTGCCTGACATTTGCAAGCAAACTCATTAGTTTCTCATAGTCAATAAGCAGTGTTTGTCCTTAACTAGAAGCTTGGTATCTCTTGAATTGAGGACATAGTCACAGCTTTCTTGGCCATTCTATGTTGTTTTCAAGGTGATATGCTTCCAATTAGACTTGAGGCATTTGTGCGTTTTCATGGGTTACTGAGAAAACATGCACTATGCTGTCTTTAGGAATTAATTGGTGAAGAACTACGGTGTGCCTAAACATTGTGCTATGAAGTATGAAAGGGGACGATAAGACCAAGAACTTAGGCAAGTTACTAAATCTTTCCTGGCGAGCTGAGGTGCAGGATCTGATTTGTGATTTATGCCATATTTCATGCTATTACCAAAAATGCATGACCATATTAGCAGCATTAACCTTGGCTGGAACTCTAGGAAATTGATAATCTGGTACAAGCATTTGCAATCCATTATGTATATATAGACTGTTGTATGCTTTGATGGCTTTAGCAACTCTGATGATGAGCCTGGATTTCTAGCCATTGCTCATGTAAATTTTTGCATAATGAATGATGTTATGAAAATATGACTTATTGAGTGACTTCATTACAAGTTAGGTTGCTGAAAAAAGATTCATGGATGATTAATACATTTAAGGAAACATATATATGGTTGTGTTTCATCTTGCATTGGGCTCATAGGTTCTCAATTTTGTTTTCACATATAGTTTTGCATACCATAGCAATAGCATTGTAAATTTGGAATGCTATTTTTTATGTTCATAATTCTAGCTGGTTTTTGGGGGATTAAATGTAATTTCATTTGCTAAAGAACCATCTTTCTGCCCTGTTTCCTTTTTTTTCAAATTTTTTTTTTCCTGAGAATTAATTGATGGCATATGATAGTTGCGGTTAATGCATGGAATTTGGCATTAGGAAAGTGAAAAAAAACTGAGTTGGTGTTTGCTGCAATGACCACTAGGCAATAGCTTGGAGATGATTTCAGGATTGCTAGTTCATTTTGGACGGATTGTCTCTGCAAGAGGAAGACTTTGTGCGCATGCACATGTGAGTGTGAGTTAAAGAGGGAGAAAGAAGGAGGGAGGAATTATGTAGTTAGAATGGAATTAAAAGTCTTGAGACTGTTATTATAATAATTTCAAGCATCTTTTGGTTTGTGATATATCTAATTGAAGCATATCACTTATGCAGGTTGCTATATTTCTCATCCAGCGCAATCGGCATGCCTTGATAGGGAGAGCAATTGATGAACATGATATGCAGAAAGTTCTCCATTTCTTGAAGAATGACCCGGTATATCTCTAGTAGAATTATTTGACTTGAAATCCACTTCATTTTTAATCATTCTTGAAAAGTTTGAGGGGCATGAAATTTTTTCAGGTTGTGGATGCTTTATATGATTGCAAGAGTGAGGTGATTGGACCCGGCTTCTTCAGATTCAAGGCAGAGATTGGTGATCTTCTCACTCAGCCTTTTCCTTTTTGCTGATTGTTTTTTAGTATTAGTCTTCTTGATATTAATTTCTATTTCAATATTTTTTGCATATTTCCTTCAACTTGTGCAATACAAATATTTTAACTGGAAAGCAAGAGATACAGTTTGCTAGCTCTCTTGTAACACATTAATGATAGTAATCTGTTACGAAAATTGATTGATGTTCTTGCTAGAATTATCCAAAAAAAAAAAATTCGTATAGTTATGGATTTACGATTGGTGGGGAAGGATAAGTATCTTTGTGTAACCAAGTAAGTCAGGGCGTTAGGTAACTAGCACAGAATATATGCTGGATCTTGTCTGCTAAAATAAGTCATTGGCATTTCGCTAGTTGAAACCTTTTGAAGTTTTTTTGTATGCTACAGATTTCAATGGAGTGGTGGTTGTGCAAAATTATCTGGACAGAACAGGACGTGAAGAGTGGGCTAGACAGGTTTAAATATTTCAGTCTCAAATTTCATTTTTTTTTTCATCTTCAACACACTTGCTTGTTCAATTATTTTTGTGTTTATCTATGCGTAAATAATATAGTCAAATAACCTGAATTGGCCTTTTTGTCCTGTCTGCATGAATATTTCCCTAGATACGAGCAGTTATTATGTACACTAAAAATCGAGTATTGAGGTGCCACTCATTTTGTATATTAACTTGAACAAAATGAAATGACGTCCTTGTGAACATATTCGACTTAAATTATAATATAATTTTAACAATTATCTTTTAACCTTTTAAGTCAGTATGCTGATAAATATTTCGTTTTATGGTTTTAAGTTGTAATGTTCTATCAAAACAAACACCACACGACTATTTGCTTGTGCATGGCATGCATACTTAACACATTTACATGGGGTATGTTTTGCCTAGTTATTTCTTGAGTTTGCAACCCCTAACTGGAATTTGGTGGTACACAGTTTCGAGAAGCTGCAAAGGAGAAAGATGATTCTGCATTGCTAAGGATCATGTCAAATTATGGTATTATGCAAGTGAATGAACTAGTGACTGTGGTTGGTAATGAGAGTTGGTTGTAATGTGTCTAAGAAAAGAGTTTGCCTTTGCAGGGGAGGAAGTAGTGACAGCTTTAGGAAGCGAAGTTGATCGACTAGAAAAGGAGATCCAAGAACTTGTTCCTGGTATCCGCCACGTGGATATTGAAGCCCACAACCCCATAGACATATCATCATGATGACCCAGATTTTTATAACCACATTACTTCCACCATTGGTTTTTTTTTTTTTTTTTAATTCTTCTTGTTTTATATATAATATCTATCTGATGGACAAGTGAAAAGCATGCAATTAAAATGTCACTTTATCATTTAATTAAACTACAGTTATACTGTGGATAATTATTATTTATGGTGAGATTATTGTTGTAACCTGTGAATAAAGGGGGATGATATCGTGTTTCAGTTTGAAAAGGAAGTGAATTATTTTTATTTATCACAGGATCATCATGGCCTGCGACAGCTCTTTAAATGGAGGAATTAGTAGGCTACTAGTATTTTGCAGTGAACAAAACTGAGAGTGAGATGAATGAAATGAAATGCTAGTTTATGCATGCAGGTGCAGGACTGTACAATTATATCTATGATATTGTATTATTATGTGAAAAGCAGCTACACATGGCAACGCTATGGCTTTTATAAAATAATAATGTGATACATAATAAGATCTCAATTTTAACGTCTTGTTTGGTTGGTTCAATCCAAATGCCTAGTTTTATGATATAATAATTAGCTAAAATTATTCCTTTCCATGCTTATTTTACATGATAGCCCATCAGTTCTTGGACCATCTATGACTCAAAAAGTAGACTTCTGGGATTTTCTTCAGTTTTTTTTTTTTTTTTTTTTGTGGGGGGGGGGGGATAGTTAAA